>JANTPZ010011497.1:9607-20972 GCA_025593235.1 Vachellia pachyceras | reverse complement strand
TCGGGATCTAAGTCAATAGCCACTCCCATTGCTTCTAGAACATCAGCACTTCCACACGCAGAAGAACTTGAACGGTTACCTTGCTGCAGTAAGAATATTATAAATTACATCTCGATAATCAAACCGTTTCAGCTTATATCAATAAATGCTCCCATTTTATTATCAATTTCTGCCTCTCTGTCAGCATATGCACTAAAATACATCTTCACCTTTGCAACTTTAGCACCACAAGCTGCAGCAAGTATCGAAGCCCCAGTTGAAATGTTCACGGTGTCTGCACCGTCGCCTCCAGTTCCAACTATGTCAACAGCGTCAACCAATCCTTCGACCTTCAGGGCATGTTTAATCATCGCTCGCGCCAATCCCACAATCTATTTGGATCATAAATAATAATTAAAAAAGCAGCAGTTTCTGGGGGTGGAGGGCTCATGTCCAAACTCCAAATCGATCCATCGGCAAGGGAAGAATCAAAAGCAGCAAACTTACTTCTTCAAATGTCTCTCCTTTGGCTCTCAAAAGCACAAGAAAAGCGCTTATCAATGCCTCATCCGCTTCGTTCAACAAGAAGTCAAGGGAAACTTCAGCCTGGGCTTCCGATAAACTCTCCCCATCAATCAACGATTCGATCAACTAACACCATTCAGGTATGCAAAATAATTAACGATGGGAAAATAATGAATGGAAGATTTACAGCAGAGAAGACCCAAAAGAATAAACGAAGAACAGAAGACTTAATAGTCAACCTGGCTGAACGACTGAATTGACGAGCCTGAACTCTGACTAACGTTCACATGGCCAGCAACCACTAAGTTCTTTTGCTTTTGGGGAAGGATTGGAAGCGGAAACGAACAATGTCGTGGATTAGGGGTCAGAGAGAAATACCGATGAGTGAATAAAGGGGGAGACGCGGAGGAGAAAGATGTAGAGAAAATCCTAGCCATGGCTATTGTCTTGGTTCTGAAGTCTGAATGGTTGGCGGGTTTTGAAGCTACACCCCAACAGAAAACCCGATGAACATTCAGAGTAAGTTTGCTCTTTTTTTTTTTTTTTTGGTGCAAAGAGAGGGGTTAGCCCAACACAAATCAAGGAAACTCAAGAGGATGGGATCAAGATCTCAAGCACTCTTTCTGCACCAGCGCCCGCACGGTACGAGGGGCCATGTCTGTCATAAGATACAAGGCTGTAAAAGGAAGCCGGAATCCGGAATCAGTTTCAGTGCATCCCCCTCCGCCATGCGTCCCGTACTCATCCGCTTTTTTTTATTATTATATATTTTAATATATTATTAATAATTAATATAATTATAATAATTAATATATTTTAAATATATTTATATAATATATTTTAAATATATTTATACATATTTAATATTTTAAACTTATTCTATTTTATTTATTTTTATTTATTGAATTATTGAATTTTTTAATATTTTTATAATAATTAAAAAAATTCTAGTCTCTTTTCTGTAGGCAGATATTAAAAAAACTTGAGATACAATTATATAGTGATTTATCATACAACAATAGCATATTCAAATACTTCCGCTTCCTTTGAAACTGTGAATTTGCTCCCCATGGATGACCATCTGGTCAAATGGAATTAACAAGCTGCCAAATTGTGTTGCAAGGTAAGCTTCAGTATGAAAGTCAGCAAGACACATCAAAAAATGTATTTTTTATGGAATGTTATTATTCTATTTAGAAGCAGAAAATAAAAGATGATTCTGCCTGCCTTGCTGAACCAAAAAATCTAACCCCAACACGATCTTCATATCCATGAAAAATAAATAAAATAGAATAAATTTAAAATATTAAATATATAAATATATTTTAAATATATTAATTATTATAATTATATTAATTATTAATAATAATATATTATAATAATAATAATAATAAAGTGGATGAGGACGGTACGCATAGCAGAGGGAAATGCAGGAAGCCACCTTTTCCAAGCTCGTGCGAGGCAAGATTTGATGACCACGCCAGAGTGAGGCTGCGGTTGTTGTTTTTTTTTTTTTGCCCTGGCGGCTGACGCTTATGGTGGCAAGGGGCTTCTGGCCAACCGCTGATTGAGCGGTTGCGGTTGAGTTCAAATACAGGGAGTGTCAAAGTAACGTGATATATAGATGTTTTTACTTAAACTAAGGTAAATATGTAAATGAGGTTGTCTGGTTTATAAAAAAAAATGTTGAACATGTATTTAGGCTCTCCATAATCGTTGTCAAACAATGTAGAGCGAGATTTATCCAACTCATCTTATTACCTTATTAAATTTTCTTGTATTTTTTTAACTTAGATCAAAAATATATTTTTTATTTTTTACTTTTTTCATAAATTTAATTTATAAAATTACTATGTAACTTCAACATTTTAACATGGATTTTTACACATTTCGATGAACCAATAGCTCTGTTCTTATGTTGGCAAAAAAAAAAATAGCTCTGTTATTATCATTGGGAGAGTCTTTGTCCACGGCCCCACCCTTACCTTTCTTCTAATATTATTTTTTAATTGAATGCATTTTAAATGATAATGTTTTTTTTAAACCTGATAGTAGCAGCCCGATCAAACCAACAAAAAAGCTATCATACTAATAGTTTATAGTAAACATCATTTCAAACATAATATGAACCTTTGAAGATCAAACTTATCACATTCTAGAGTAAACGCACCCGGTTCAGCCCATGCATACTCTAGATGATAGTTTTATAAATAATGGAATTTATTATATTTTATGAAAGATATTCACATTAACCATTTTTTATTCAACACTGCACAAAAACATGAAGCATGAGCGAAATTTTGACAGGTACAGAATTTTGAAAGGAATGGATGAGCGAGATGATGAAGAATTAAACGAAGGAATAAGAGCCACGAAATGCTCGAAGAAGTCATGGAACCTGTTTAGCATAGTGGTGAAAAAGTGATTTTATGATTTATGAGACAAACATGTAAATGAGATTATCTCAATTTAAGAAAAACACTGTTGAACGTGTTTGACCGGTGCAAGAAGCGTTAAAATATGGAGACGGCAACAATGAGAACTGAGAAGGACTGGTTTCCTAGTTTGGGGAATTGGCCATAAATGCTCCTTCAAGATGCTTCTCAAGACCTGTGTGTGTGGTGCAGCACTTTGGATCAAGCAAAAAAATTTTAAAATTATTAGTTTAATCACCTCTTTTTTAATATTATTGAGATGAGAGGAGTTTGTCTCGCAAGTCAGGCCGAAGCTTGAAGGTTTACACTACAACAACTTCGAGGTCATGTAGGTTCTGTTTGGCACAGTTTAACTCTCACCCTAAAGTAAGTTCAACAATATTTTTCTGCAAAACGAGATAATCTCCTTCACATATTTATCTCGACTTACATAAAAGTACTTCTCTACCGCGTTCCCAAACAGAGCTATAGTCCTCAGCAAAAAGCTTACCTAGTACGTACCTATCTCTACAACTCGATATTACATTTGGCAATAGCCTCATTAATCCTGAAACTATTCATAGGAGGTGGTCGCCAGTGCTATAGACTTGATTTCATGGTATAAATGTCTAAAAGTTAAATGCACCATTTCCATTTTAACCTCTATTAATTTTATATTTCTTTCATTTTTTTCCTTATATTTTTTCTTATTTATTCTCTTTCACTCACCATCTTTATAAATCAAAGTATATTTAGGAAACAAAGTTATTTTTTTATATATATTCATTTCTTTTAACTAATTTTAACCCTTTTATAGGATTTAGATAGTTGTTTATTATAAAAAATTAGTGGAAAAGGTACCCAAAAAAAAAAGTAATATCTCCGATTGTAGATGAAAAAACCAAAAAGGGAGTATTATCTGCAAACATGGTAGGGAACAAGGCATTCAATTTGCATCCGTTGAAATTGGGATGGCCCGTGCCGCATGTAATACAAGGTAGGTATCTGTCACATTTGTTTGTCGTGTGCCCGTGGCTCATGAACAGCACACAAAAAAAAAGATCCGGTTTAGCCTAGTAAAAAATAGCTCGGACAACAAATAGGTTTGACTAGACCGAGTTTCTGGCTGATCTTTAAGACCTATGGTCTGACCCGGTGCATATTTATTTTTAATTGAAAAACTTTCAATCCTTGACCCAATAACCCTATCATTGTCATTGTACCCGTTTATGAACGCAGTAGAGAAGTACTTTTATGTAAATTGAGGTAATTATGTGGAGAAGATTATCTCGTTTTGCAAAAAAATACTGTTGAACGTACTTTTAGGGAGTAAATAATCTTTTCCAAACAATCACATTTTCTCCCATGCTCCGCCTCCGCCTCCCTCTTCAACTCTTTCTTCTTCGACCTGTCCCAACCCTCCTTAATTCCTCCTCCTCCTACCTTCTACTACATACTCATGCTCTTGGGTACTTCATTATTGACTCCATCGTTCCCTGTTCCCCCTTCTTCTTCTTTTTTCCCTGCTGATTTTTGAGTTTGAACTTAAAAAAAAGATCCAAAAAATCAGAAGGTCGATATGAGTGAAAATGATGGGGAGGGAGAAAATGAGGGTATTTGTTAAGATGGGGATGAAGATCCTTACCATATCCATTGAAACCAAGAATGAAGACCTTCATACATTTCTTTTGTGCAGCTTTGATCAATCTGTAAATACTTTCGGTGATATTTTTTATTGTTCTTACATCCTTCTACTTCTATCAGTTATGCTTTCTTCATAGTTGTTTTTGAGATTGGAATAGCAAAGAAAAATGGAGAGGGAGAAGATTGATACAGTGATGGGAGTTTCAATGTATGGAGAAGGTATTCAAAGAGCATTCATTTTTTTTAAGAAAAAAATTGGACTGGTAGACCACTTCTTAACCCAAGGGACCAAACCCGGTCTGGTCTACCATTGGGTTTGTCCCAAACCGGACCTGACTTAGGGCAACAAAGTCTAGTCTGAAGTAATTTTGGACAAAATTTTGGATTAATGTTGAAATAGATCTGATCCGGTGTTTGTGCAACCTAGGCCCATCCATACATGATTTGCTCATGCACCACGTAACACAAAACCTCCCCCCAAAAAAAAGCCCCTTCTAAAAAAAACGCCCCTTTTTAATTCCCAAGAACAAGTATTACTCTTTCGTTTTGCCTGGGCCGCTTTCCATGGCATTGCCATCTATATTATTATTCCCGTAATTTGATCGTTAAGCATTCATATTAATCCGTTTCAATAAAATTTAGATGGAAACAACACTGTTTCGAAATAATAAATAAGTAGACAGCAATGCCCAATTTAATATATATTACACGTCCTTATTGGATCACTTACACTGCTACACATGATGCAGAGTTATACAAGTTATTTATTACCCATTCATATTACAAAGGCAAGCATATGCATTGCATGGCTTGGTTTCTTAGAGCTGAGCAGAGTTATTAGCGATCACACCAGCACCACTGAGAAGCGGAGTCAGCTGACCCGCTTGGTATTTCGCCATAACAGCTGCAAGATTCATGAGATACGAGCGGTGTCAAACAAGGATGGAAAGCAAACGAAGTATCAGCATGCTCACTAGGTGTGCTTCGTCGTGTTGGCTAAATTATCTGATCGGAGCTCATGGAAAGAAAATTATATGTAAAAAAGAATTATAATGGCATGCAACACTCATGTTAATACCAAAGTCATCCTGGTTCAGTGGCGATTGGGGCTGAGTTTGGTAGGGCGAACAGAGTTCGATCCCTCGCAGGACCTTTGGGAGGGGACTGGAGCCTAAATAACCCAGAACTGTCCCCCGCCCCCGGTTTAGTCGGCCCAAAGGGTCGGATACTGGGTTGGTTCGGTCTCCCATTTCACCAAAAAAAAAAACACTCATGCTAATTTGAAAGAAGCATAAATAGTGTCCACTTACTGTCACAACCACCAATGTGCTTTCCTGCTATGAACACGTTAGGTACGGTCCTTTGCCCGGTCCATTCAGCCAGAGCTGCCTGAATATCACCCCCGTCACCTTCAAATGGTAAAAATGCAGATCTTCAGAGGAAACCGAAAACACTAAAATACTGGTAGTTGAGTGCTTGCAGCATGTTGCTCAGTCAGGCATCATTTGTTTCATCGATACCATCAAACACTAAACATGAGCACATTTTTCGACAGGGATTTAAACCTTAATTCTTTACATTGAAAGGGACCAACTCCTACTACATCCAATCCTCGTAAGTGTTAAATTATTTGTTTGAATACAAGAGAAAAGGTACAACGGAAGGAGAAGACGCCAATCAATCAACAGGGTCAGAACAACCAAAGCCCAGGACGGAAATTGAAAGATGAATGAGATGCTATTTAACTAAACAATCAGAAGGTAGCTGATTCATGTATGTAAATGTACTGCAATCTGAATATATGTGGATCAATCACAAATATCAAGCGCTTCAATATCTTCAGGGGATGCAGAAATTATATATCCATTAGCAAATTATCTTCCCCAAAGGTAATGGTTTCTTTGAATTATTTAAATGAAAAACCCAGAAGAAGAATGTGAAAGGGTCAATTGTAATAGGATAATAGCCTAGCAATTCATTTAAGGGATGATCAGGGAGGAAAAAGACGTTCAGAAGAAATCACTGAACCGCCAATCTGCCATGGTTACGATAATTAGGAATTAGTTAAGGGGAAACTTGAAAAGACAAGTGGGGCGAATACCTGGCTTATGGCCAATAGACAGTTACTAAGTAGCCCTCAAATCAACAAGTATAGACATAGAACGCTAGGGGGCTCTCAAGACAAGTTTTGAAGATAACAATATCAAGAGCATCCAGGGAAACTTACTTTCCTCATCCAATTCAATGACCTTATACGCTGCTCCGAGCTGGTTTAAGAGATCTTTGACCCTCTTGCAGTAACCACAGTACGTCTTGCTGCCAGTAAATTTTTGCTTTTCAAATTCAGTCATAGAGATGACAAGTAGAAATTGATTCAACGAAACAGAATAACAAAAGGCACCAATTCTAGGAGGGGAGAGTACATGTGAAATTACAATAAATGAACTCTTTTTCAAACGAAATCATTGAGATAAAAAGGCGCGCACAAGCACACTAGTGGAAAGGAGCTCATATCAGTTTCCCAAAGGCTACAAAGCATTAGGATCTATGACATCAATGCTCCGTAGACAGCAAATATAAATTCAACAACTCGAATGATAAATAAAGTGTATTGAAATAAATGCATGGGAGGTAAAGTTATCCATTTTTTGAATGGTCAATGATAGTCATGTTGCTTCTCACTTCAACAAGCAACATCAAGTTTATCAAAGACTATAAACTTGCCATTTTCAGTGGATGTTAAGTATAACAAGATGCATAACCCTTTCGATTATCATCGAATTATCTATAATCCCGTACAAATCCCCGCAGTGCAGGCTCCACGTTATACAACCATTGCTTATAACTTCTACAACGCCGAGAGCAGTATAGAAAAGAAGAAATAAATTCTCACACAATATGACTAAAAAATTTCTAACCTGACTACAAAATTTTCCTTCCATACAAGGTATTGTCGTCTAGCCGGCGACTGTAAGTTTTAGGTAGAATTAACAAGAAAACAAAATATTTATAACAACTCCATTTACCTACCATAAGGGCTACTACACAAAAATCATCCAAAAATGACAAGTCCCATTCGTCAATTTTCAGAACCCTATTTCGCTCCCCACTTAACCAAGTCAGGCAATCAAAAGGCAGAGATTTCCCAAACAAATCAATACAAAACTGAAGCTGAACAACGAACACAATGGGATATAGTACCTGAAGACAACGACGGGAGAAGAAGATACCGTCTCCTTAGCCTTATTCAATGCCATTTGCTGTTCTTCCTTGCTCTTGTGCGAGCTTAGAATCGATCCCATCCCTGTGCTTTTATAACAGCACTTTACGAATATAATGCGAGGGGATGAACACAGAGAAAGAGAGAGACAGGTGTCAGAAGCTCCTTGAACCGATCTTCTTGCTGGCAAGATCGCACATAAACCTGTCAGAATGAAAGAGTAGGGAAAAGAGGGAGGGCCAAAAAAGGGAACAGGTGTTGTGAAGGAATCGCAGTTGCTTGCAGGCAGGCAATTAAGGAAGGAGCAGAGAATTAAAGAACAAGAGAACAAGCAACAAAGTCAAATCCGAGGATGGTAATCGCAAACAAGAAACAGAAGACAGGCCAGAAAATAGAATAAAAGTAAGCGTTCGGTCCACGCTAAACGACCTGGGGTGAATTTGAGAGCATTTACTTCTGCTTCTGTATATCCGCAGTCATTATACCCATCGGTGATCTCTCGCCGCCATCGCTTTCTTCACCTTCGTTTTCTTCTTTTAACCTTGCGTAGATTCTTACCTTTGCCACTAATATAAGCTAAGCCTCATCTTTACTTTTTTTAAGGAAATTAAATAACTTACCTTGAATTATATATTTGCAAATCGGTTCGGCTTTGGTTCTGGGCTTGGGTTTCTCCCGGATTGCTCACCGGCTGTAAGTCTCGGGTAATGAAATGTTAGCCCAAAAAACACCATCGGCAAGATGACATCATGCGTTTTGAAATAAAAGTGAAAATTCACGTTAAAAATAAAAATAATACAAGTGAAATTATATACCATCGGGGTTGGTCAAGTTTTAATAAGCGACTCAATTCCATCTACGTGAATTCTTGAGTTTGAGTATCATCGCATAAATTTCAATTGGGAGAATCACAGTGCAACCAGATATGCAATGTATGTCAAATCCATTTGTCATCATAGTAAAACTTCGGAGAACCGGATGGGTAAAAAAAAAGAACGAAATTATTTAAACACCAGGACTTGCCTCTAATGGAACTAGCTAGAGCCTCAGAATATGATGAATCAATAAAGAGGAGATGTATCAATATCTAATACCAACATGTTATGTCATTTATAAATCAAATGTAAAATGTAAACGTTTGGAAAACATTCGTTCTCAGATCTTTTGTCTAAAAACCTATGGATAACTTTCAAGGGGCTCTAACATACAAATCAGGCTAAAGGCAGGTGGACAGATCCTGGACCAAATTTACAAATCAAAGAAAGAACTTTGAATCGATGGACAATTCGATTTGGAGTGGGCAAGAACTTTGTTTAGAAAATCTAAAATTATCAACTGCTTGTTTTGGGCAAGGATGAATATTCTTGCATTTTGACAGAGAAATGATATGTATGTTTTGAAAGCTCAGTTATCAGTTTGTGAGAGGAGGGGAATCAACGAAGAAAGAAGGTCAAAAGAAGGATGACTTGGTTTCTCCATTGTAATTGGACTTGTTTGGCAAAGTGTTTTTAAAAGTCAAACGCATGTTCAATAGTTTTTTTCGCAAAATGAGATAATCTCCTTCATATATTTATCTCGACTTGCATAAAAGTAATTCTATACCACATTCCCAAACGGACATATTGAATGAAAAAGATTGAAGTTTGGTCAAAGGATACATGTCCAGTATAGTGACTGGTTTCCCCCTCTTTATATAGATGTTTGTTTAATACATGGAATAGGACTATTTACAATAAAAACACTTGTTTCCAAGGCTGAATAAAGTATATTAAAAAATATTAGCCCATACAATTTCTTCATCTTTGAAAATAGTATTTTCATTCATTTTTAAAATTTCTTATCATTAAATCTCTCACATGGTCATAGCCTTAGTTTTTGTTTGAATTAATATTGGGAAAACTTATCAGCTGTAAATTAAAGTTGAATATAAATTAATTGGTAAAATATGATTTATGTTTGAACGTGTTTTTATAAAAGAATTTAATTTGATTTTTTTAAAAAAGGGTTGGACTATATTTGGCATTTTAAAGTATTTTTCTAATAGCATTTAATACTCTAAACTACTTCCTAATACATTCAGTATTTTAAAGTATTTTTTGTAGAATTCATAAGTATAGAATAATTTTTTAAGCATTTAAACACTATAAAGTATTTTGCTAGTAGCATCCAATATTTGAAGTTTGGGACGCATATTGTTACTAAAAAATAATTTTATTACCAAAAATTATTTTAAAATACTTGATATCACTCAGAAAATACTATGTAGTGTTAAATGCAACAAAAATTAGTTAATTAACACATATGAGTATGATTGAAAAAATATTTTAAAATGTTCCATGCTACTTAAAAGGAAAAGTTCATTCCATATTGAAATATACACTCAAAGAACTCCATCCCGATACCTTTTAACTAAATCAGAAACGACTAATGCTATGTAATGGAATGAAAAAAATTAAGAATATATATATATATATGTTTGGGGTATTGTAGCAAAAAAATGTTTATTAATCAACTTAGCTAACATCTTTATCCAATTAAATTAGATAAATAGGTTTTAATTGAATGCAGTGTTATTAATGAACTTGAAGTTGAAATTCACCTGCAAACAATACAATTGGCGTGTTTGGAACGTTTCCAAAAGCCAAACGCATTTTCAACAATGTTTTTTCACAAAGCGAAATAATTTCCTATAAATATTTACATTGACTTGTGTAAAAATAGTTTGCCGTGTTCCCAAATGGGCACATATGTGTTTGAGTGAAGACCAGAGCCCCTTTTAGGGGAAAACTGTCGTGTATCCATGTAAATTGTGTTAGGATCAAGCGCTTACCACTAGACCAAAAGCTATAGCTGTTAGTCAGGGCGCAACTCTATTTCCTTAACCCACAGTAGAGCAGACGCCCAAGCGTCATGACTAACAGTTATAGCTTTTGGTCTAGTGGTAAGCGCTTGATCCTAACAATTGGTATCAGAGCCAAGGTCATGGGTTCGATTCCCAGCAGGACAATTGCTGAGGGGGAGATTGTTGGCCAAGGTGTGGCATCAATTGTCCCATGGCGGAGGCTCGAGGGGCCAAGTCATAGTCGAACCATGGTGCTTGGACGTCTGCTCTACTGTGGGTTAAGGAAATATAGATATATATCAGTCGAGTGTACATATTTACATTAACTTGCGAAAAAATACTTTACCGTGTTTCCAAATGGGCACATATGTGTTTGAGTGAAGACCAACCCCCTTTTAGGGGAAAACTGTCGTGTATCCATGTAAATTGAAAACTCATCTAAACTATAAAGCGTTTGTGTGATTCATCATCCTACCTATCCTTTTCACTTAAATATAGATATGTATCAGTCGAGTGTACATATTTACATTGACTTGCGAAAAAATACTTTACCGTGTTTTCAAATGGGCACATATGTGTTTGAGTGAAGACTAGCCCCCCGTGTATCCATGTAAATTGAAAACTCAGCTAAACTATAAAGCGTTTGTGTGATTCATCATCCTACCTATCCTTTTCACTTAAATATAAATATGTATCAGTCGAGTGTCATGCAAATTTATTAAACTCGACCTGAAACTCCAC
>JANTPZ010011496.1:0-11254 GCA_025593235.1 Vachellia pachyceras | reverse complement strand
CATGGTGCAAAAATTAACTTCACTTAAAAGCTACACATTGGCCTCAATCATTAGTGCACCACAGTTTCACTCTTGCCTTTGTCAAAAGTCAAAACCCACAATCATTCAACAAAGCAAGCCGTGAGGGTTTTGTTTTAATTACCTTTCCTTTAAATAATTTAGAAAAATTGGAGGGAGAGAGAGAAAGTACACTATCAAAAAATTTCACTCATGAAAATGACATAAGTTAAAGTGCTCGTGTAAATTGTTAATGGCCATATAGTGTGTCTTTTGGGGAGTAAATAAGCTTTTCCAAACAAGCACAATGCCCGTTTGGGAACGCAGTAGAGAAATGCTTTTCGCAAATCGAGGTAAATATGTGAAGGAGGTTATCTTGTTTTATAAAAAAACACTGTTGAATGTGCGTTTGACTTTTCCTAACGCTCTGTCAAACAAGCCAATAATCGAATAATATAAGTGATTTCCTACAAAGGAGAAGTTGCAGGTTTTATTCCTCTTATAACCTCACATCATCATTGTATTCATACTTAAATATAGTTGAGAAGATTGTAAAAACCCAATTATGCATATGAATTATAATTAATTAACTAAATACATTTGGTTTAGGTCGTGTGTGTATATGTGTGTGTGAGACCAAAACTCTATGACATGCATATCTCATAAACTATAAATCACATTGAAATATAGTTTTTATCATTAATCTAAACAAGCAAGTAATGATTAGAACTCCATTTTGATTTGGCATTTTCAACTTTTGAGAAGGAACGCATGATTTTATTTTATTCTTTTTTTAATACAATCATGAGTGAGAGCCGCAAAGTATAATCATGTTCTCTCTAATTAATTTCTGCTCACTTTGAAGTTTGAAATTGTCATTTACCCCTTTATTATCATATGTGTTTTTAAATATCCCCCGGAAGCAGCAAAATGATTCAATCGTGGTGGTGTTGGTGAAAACAGATAGTTATATGCCTTCACCCAAAACATAATTTTAATGATTTTAATATAAAACCAAGCGCATAATAATATTGCGTTTAAAATCACGTGGTTTAAATCATGATTTTCTGATAATATATATATATATTATAGGGATAAAAAATATTTTTATCCCGGAAGTTATCCACGAGGAACAATGTTACCCAGAACGTTTTTTTAGGAGCAATGTTACCGTGAAAGTCCTAAAATAAAAGTAATATAATGTTACTTCTACTATCAAAACCATTAGTTTTAACTGTTAAAATTCGGCTTGAAATGGCAAAAGGATTTTTGTAAAAAAAATGGAAATTTAGTCTTAGGTCCCAAATAAACAACATATTTAAAAAATGATCCCATGAATAAAAATATTTAATGAGAGGTCCCATTGACAACATGAGGTGTTGTCAACACAGAGCATGCTGATGTCAATACAAGGACCTTATGTTGTCAATAGGACCTCTCATTAAATATTTTTATCAATGGGAACATTTCTTAAATATATTGCTTATTTGGGACCTAAGACTAAATTTAAAAAAAATCCAATTAAACTAAAATAACCTCTTCCACATCAATAGAAATCAAGGAGGAGCAAAAACTCATGTATGTGTTTGGAATTCAAAACTATCATAACTGTTAAGTCAACTAATGATGAAGACCGTTTAACAAATAAGTCAACCAAGAAAATGATGCAAAAATGCATATAAAGTTTTCAATAGCAGTGACACCTTTACACCATTTTAAAATTTTCATATATGCCCCACTTTCTTAACTTACATTTTTACTAAACGATCAATGTTAATTGATTTAAAGGCCATTGCAATTTTACACCATTTTAAAAATTTCATGTATACTTTTACATAGAAAAAAACTTATGATATCATATATCGATAACGAAATACTTCATGAGTAGATTTATACCTTGAACACATTTTTTATTGATAATGCAAATTTTCCCATAGGAAGATAGTGCATGTATGTGATAGTTTCATTGCTAGAAAAATGTCATTTAACAATGGAAAATTCGTCGTTAAATAGCTATTTTCCGTCACTAAAACGAGAATCATTAATATTTTCCATCGTTAAATGAAAATATTCTAATGAAAAATAGTCATTTAGCGATGGATTTTTCCATCGCTAAATAACATTTTTCTGGTAGTGTTTGCTTCTAACAAAACATGCCAATAGCCCACTAGAATTTGTGCTTGCATCACAATGACTTGATGCTTCCCTAAGCATTCACTCCTTATTATGAAAAGGAAAAGCTGAAAAGGATAAATGTTTCGTTAGCAGTGTGACACAAGACAAGTACCAAATAACATCATAAGTAGACCAAAAGCTACAAAAAGTTTAATAATAACAATAGAAACATAAATTATTGCAATAATTCTCAGTTCCAAAGCTTGCTTCTCGTGCTCCATCGGCTCCACTAAAACCCCCCCTCCTTAAAAGATTATGTTTTTCTTATAAAAATGCTTTGACAGATTCAATGTAATATGAAAAGTTTTTAATTTAATTGTGTTAAAAGAACTTCTATTTCATTAAATAAAATATTTTCATTTAAATTATTCGTATCAAATGGCAAGTTAAAGACAAGAAGACAATCAATTAATCGAGATGAATGGTATAATTTTTTTTTAATAAATGTTAAGCATGTCTTCATTCTCTCAAAATAAGTTGAGTCTAATGCTTCAAATCCAAAATTTTTTAACCACGTAGAATTTAGGGTAAAAAATAATCATTGAATTTCTAAACCTCTCCTCCTAAAAGTCAACTCATTCAATTTAATTTCTCAAGTTTTAGCAATTTAAATTTTAATATGTTTGTCCCCACACTTTCAGAATATGATGTAGAGGAAGGTTGAGTTAAATTTTAAGGACTAATTTACTCAGACTACAATGACCACATGATTTACAGTTTTTTATTTCTGAAATTAGTTGCATACAATTGTATCTACTTATGCTTCTTCGAGAGTTCAAAGAATGAGTTATGATTGATATTAATATAAACAGTGGCTAATAAAGGTCAATTTAGTAAGTACCAAACCTATAACCCAATAGGTCGGAGTGTAAAGCCTTATTAATGGAGGATTTGTAAGTATTTTTTCATGCTCAATTATATTTGAGTCTAGAGGCATGTTTTGATCCTTGTGGGAAGTGCAAAATTTAAAAAAGGGTTAAGATACATATTTATCTCGAAAGTTTTCTCTCGAGACCAATGTTGCATGAGAAGTATAAAAATAAAGCAATCTTGTATCATTCCATTAAAAAATAACAATATAGTTAAAAATTGATGTTGACTGTTAACATTTTTAATGTTAAGAGATAATATTACAAAAGATGACAAAAATCTTTCGGGTTAAAATTGAATTTTTAAACAAGGTAAATAAGTAAACTACATCTCTTTATTCTAGTTAATAATTAGAGGTACAATATGATATCCACATGTTTGATCATGCAAAACAACCAGGAGAATAAAATTTTCAAGTGATTGTGTGTGGGTAGTGAAATGGATCTGTCGCATAAGGACATAAAAGGGCACATTGTTTGGCTCTGAATTCCACGAAGTGCCCCACTTCATGGGTTCTCTCTTGAGATCATTTAGCTACCACAAACCCATCCCACCAAGATATCTGCCTACTGTGATCTTTTAATTATTCCCAAAAAATTAACCAATCTGTTAATTGACCATTTGATGGTCAATATAATAACTTGCTTAATTATGTAAGTATGGAAATTTTGTCATAGTTCTTTAGTATAAGAAAAAAGTTTAAGGTAATTTTTAATATAAGGAAATGGTCATTAATTTTCATGATTTATCCACTGTAGGGAAAGTTTTATCCTCAGTCGGGGTGGTTTTGTCAAAATTTTACATTAGTGAAAAATTTGACAGAGAAAGCAACTTTTTACATGGGTTATATGAAAAACCGTTGTAGAAAGCCATTTTTACACTTTTCTCCATGTTACAAATTCTGAGAAGAATTTATAGATTTCGAGATGGTTTTTATAGATTTAAAAATGTTTTTTTACAGATTTCAAAATAGTTTTATCTTAACTTGCGTATACTGTTGAAAAGAAGTTCTTTCCAAACATGCACATTGTCTATTCAATCGCCATTATAAGTTTGATATCGATACATTTTTCAAAAGCATTTTAGTGATTATGATAAATATATAACCATTAAATCTAATGGATAATTAGTTAAATGCATATAGGTAATTAATTATGTATGAAGAGATGCATTGAGAGAAAAATATTGAGACTATTTCATGGTCAAATATAATTCACTATTATATGACTATCACTGTAATTACACTCAGAGATAGGATCAAAGATAATTATAACGTCATACAGTATGAGATTCAATATAATCTCCCCCCCCCTCTCGACTTCAAATTGTAATTGAACAATTTTGCAAAGAAACTATAGAATAATGAGGCCACATTTATAAATTCAGTCGTTGCATTAAGTGCTAACTGATAGGTAAGCTTATTTCTTCAAGATCATCCATCGACAAGAACACTTCATCCAAACACGACAGCTCTATTCCGTTATCACCACCATCCTCATCATCACTGTCCCGTTCATAAACTCTGCAAATCACCCACTTACTGTAATCCTGCTAATCCACAAGCAAACAAAAGATAGAATTAAAACTCTCATCGAGCACTGTTATATTACCATATCATATATATGTATATGTATACACACACTCACTGGTTTTGGTTGTGATCTTCTTCTGGTGGAGGTGGAGGAGGAGGAGGAAGAATCTGAAAGACGATACTCCTGCATTATCCAGTTGGTTTTGATACCAGAATCAGGAGATTCTCCTTCATAAAACGCAAAATATTTCTTCATTCCAATAACTCTCTTATTATTGCTTGCAGCAATCACTGTCTCTTCCATTCCCATTGCCTTCCAATACCCATTCACTGTAACCCTATTCTGAGTTCTCCTGCTATAAAAGTACCATTGGTTTCCCTCCCCAAGAGCCTTCCCTATACATACAAACAGTACACAACTTTATTCAGATGAGAATAATGATGAAGAATTGAGAAAGAACGGTTCCACTTATAACATATGTACCTTGGAGGTCCCATGGATCGTAGGGATAGAGTTCAAGGTCAGGGATGACGTCAGGGTGGAAAGGTAGGGGTGAGGCTTTCCTGAGAAGGAAATGGACTATCAGTTCTTCATCAGTCGGACAGAATCTGAACCCAGGAGGAAGATTCACTGTGTTATCTGCCATTGAAGAGAGATCACAGAAGAAGGAGGAGGAGAGGGGGGTGATGATGAAGATGGTGTCAAGTTTGTGGTTTGGAAGTCATGGCATTTATAGAAAGCTAAGGGAGGAGTAAGAAGGGGAGGAAATATCACACACACATATATAGTTGTTGATTTGATCACATGTTGATACCAAATTATTTTGAAAAGAAAATTGTGAATGAATGTGATTGGATAGGTAATGAACAACATTACAACAGTGATATGGCAAAGACGTGTGAAGAGCTCAAGTACATTGAGTTAATGATTTGTTTTCATATTGTTTAAGAAAATAAGCACGGAATAGTTTGGAAAAATTAAATTGCTGAAATGCCCGCACCTAAAGTAAAATTTATTAGCCAAAAATACTTTAAATTTGTTTGGAAATTCATGTGGAACATAATTATAACGGGTGTAATTCTTTTTTAATTGTATGTAACATACTAACCATGTGTAAATCTAAAGATATTTGCATATAATTAAAAATATAATGTGCTTGTTTGGAAAAACTTATTTACTCCCCATAAGTACATTCAATAATATTTTTCCGTAAAACAAGATAATTTTCTTCATATATTTACCTCAACTTACGTAAAAGTACTTCTCTACTGTATTTTCAAACTGATACAATAGATGATGAGAAGTTGCTTATCCTTAGTCAGATTTCTTTGAGCTATTACTTTGTGATGGGTGGATAGATTATTCAAAAAAGAAGAGAAGGGAAATTGAATGATGGGAGATCATCACATCACACTTCATGCTGACATCATCAACATGCTGTCGTACACGTGGCACCTAGAAGGCTATTGGTTCGGTCATTGCAACCCGCCCCCAGGAGTGTATGATGTATCCTTAGTAATAATTAGTAATTATCGTAGTTTGTTCATTTAAAAAAAAACAAATACATGATGGCTCTTTTTTTTTTTTTAAATCCTACGCTCGTTTTGCTTTTAGATTTTTAGGTCTTTGTTTGATAGGGGAGTTAGGATTTTGATTGAAAATAGAAAAGACTTATTTTGACATGTTTGGTATGGCTCCATCATGATCATCAATTATTAACACCACTCAATTATTCCACTTTCATGGGATTATGCAAACCTGTCCCATTGATGGGATTGAAAACAGCAGTCTTGACATTAAACACTTTTAAACTGAATTACTCCTTCCCTCTAACAACGGGTGTGTTTAAAAATCTATTTGAGGAAAAGAGTTTACGAATTTTTAAAAAAAATTATGAAATTCAAGAATGATTTACGGATTTCAAAATGATTTTTATGAATTTTTAAATGATTTTTATGGATTTCAAAATTGTTTTATCTTGACTTATGTGTACCGTCAGAAAATTTTTTTTCCTAAACATGCACGATATATGTCAGGTTAAAGCAATGAATTAAAGGTAAGTTAGTTAAAGATTGATGAGGAATAAAAATTTTAAAGTAATTTAAAATTTTAATTTCTCATTGTATCATCCAAATTATATTAAATATCAATAATAACTAGCACAATAATCAGGTATTCATCCAACCTTCTTTACAACTTTTTAACATATTGACATCATAGTATCAATAATCTATCTATTGATATCAGGATTAATAATCACTAAATATTCTTTGTAGTGACAACATCATAGGCTTCGTTTGGTAAGGCCGTTGGGAAAACGAACACAGATTCTGAGATACTTTATGTGAGAGGAATTTTGTCTCGGTAAGAGTGTCCGTTGGCCAAACGGCCAAACCAAACGCAGCTATAATAGAGAAATAATAACAAAATATTCATAGCCACAATCTTGTAATGACTAAACTAATATTAATCAACATAGAAGTATCATCTTGAATGTCAATATTTTTAATGCAATCCAACAACCCCAACAACTCGTTGGATTGATTGAGTTGCTCCCAAGTTGCAACAAGTTACGCCGAATTATCATGATCTCGAGTCATCCATGCATGTATTCAAATCAGTTTATGGTTAGGTTTTGGGTTGACCCCATCCAGGTCTATCTGAGTTTGATAACCATGCCCTCCCCCTTCCCTCTCTCTCCAATTTCATCTCATTCTTTTTTACATGATCATTTGATTGAGTCATATTTTCAGCATTATTGAATTCAATTAAAAATAGTTATTTCAAAAATGTCATTTGCATTCATTTCTAATTTCTTTCCTCTTCTATACTAGCAATAATATGTCTTTCACTCCTTCACGATGATGTGTCCTTCCTTTCATCCTTTGAAATCTCGTTGGAAGCTAACGACAACAATGGATTAACCACTCACTAGCAAGGTCGACACCCATCAACTGGCGCTACATCAAATGTTTAGAATGCAGGATGAGTCAATCAATATGATTTAGAATAATGATATTTACAATCATAAGTTTAATTAAATGATAGTGTGATAGTTGTTAACAAATCTTATTAAAAAAAGAATTCCAAATATTAATTCGGATTGGGAAAAAATCATATTAGAATTTGTAAATCCTTCTTAGATTCCATAAAAACATTTCGAAATCCGTAAATTCTTTTTGAATTCCGTAAGTTCTTTTTTAGAATCCGTAAATTCCTTTCTCCCGGTGGTTCCCAAACACACACCATACCACTCATCTGAACAGACACTTTGATGAGACTATTATAAGGTAAAATTGGAAATGCATGTTTTTGTTATGATTCATACACTCATTTTATTCTTCACAGCAATGTTTAAGAAGACCTTGATGATGAAGATGTTTGATGTGAGCTGGGCTATAAACCCCAATGCTTTTAAATTTTTTTGGCACAATATTTTGTTTTTAATTTTGGATATTATAGTTTTTGATGACATATATATCAAACTATTATTCCATTGGGTAATGTAGGACAAATTAAACTTAAAGTCGGAAACCATGGCATGCTTGACGTGTATGGCCTGAATTATTCAAGAGTCTTATCAATTAGAACATAAATCAACAATTATTAATAACAAACAATCACAGTTCAATCAAACCTACAATAAACCAAAAAAAAAAAAGTGCCTTTATTTTTCAAGGGCCATGAGATCAACAAAGCGTGATTCTCCCTTCAATTTTAAAAATAGGAACTATGGATAACTGATTTCTATATATTGAAAAAATTAATTATTTGTAAAATATGCATGTTGATTTTCCTAATATCTCTATTAGTTATGTGTATTGAAACTACTCTATTAAAGGAATCCATCTTTTAATATGTTCAATAAATATAAGATAACTTGAGAAAAAATTAAAATTTTAAAAAATAAAGTAGATTGAGATTTCACGCATATGAATAATAAACTAAACGCAATTAATTTGTATATTTAAAATCAAAGAAGGTAGAATTAAATTGATTTCTGACGCTGGACTCAGACAAAAGAAGCATAATCACAGCTAGTGCATATAATAAATATTATCTTGTCTAAATTTACACTATGTAAAATTAACTCAGTGATCAAAATCCACTCAAAATAAATTATTTTCAATTAGGGAAAAAAAGAAAATGTGTTGAATCAAAGGATTTGACATGTACAAGACAATTATATGAATAATTAATAATTGATGAAATGAATCAAAGGATTGACATATTCTTTTAGTACGTGCCTAATAAAATTGAAGCATGCTGGTCTTTAATTATTTTTCACAAGTTCAATATAATAAAAATTGAAAGCATGTTAAGTAGCCACATTATTATCCATATAAAGCCACTTTTTTCGTCTTTAATTTGTTTGTTGGGGTTATTTCATATGTCCTATCTTGTGATGACTAATCAACCTTCGTAATTTTATGCACTCTTGTCTCCATTTCTTCTTTTCTTTTCTTTTTTTATCTTTTTCAATAATATTTCTTCAATTTTAGATGCTGGATAACTAACCAATCAATCTGTAGAGATTAAAAAATTAATTATATTAATTATTTATAGAAAATGTATTTTAATTTAATCTTAAGAAATTTATGGTTATTAACTAGGGCATGCATCAGTATGCATAAGAATTTTAACAATTAACAATAAAAATAATAATAATAAGTGTGATCTATATGATATTTTATCTTTAATATAAAAGTTAATTAAAATTTATATTTGATTCTACATATAAGGCTTTAATCTAAAAGTTAACCCTTTAATTATTCAATTTTTAACTCATTTATAATATAGTTCCTCAATAATAACTAGTTATAACTAGTTGAAGGCGTTACATGACTTGGCCTTTATGAGAACAAGAAGAAAGAAGGTTCAAGTCTTTGTTTAAATTAATGGTAGAACCTACTTTTTCAATATAATTTATGGTTAATAAGGTAAATATATTAGAAGAATTTTATATTAATATGTGCAGACTACTTTTATAATGGTATTTAAACATGTTTATTACATTGCATGGCCATCCCATTGCTTGTTATTTTATTTTTTTTGGCCTCATTCAATTTCTATTACTATGCATCCCACATCCATTCATCCAATCTCATCACTTTTTATTTTTCCCTTTTTTTTGTCTGAACTGGAATTCATCTTCTCTTCATTCTCTCCCTCCTCTCTTCTTTAATCAGGTAGAGATGATTTGAAATTATTTTGTTACCATTATTGCCTCAGTGGATGACTGTAGATGATAAGGATAATGATAAAAAAAGTTTAGTGACCGAGTCGTTTCAAATCATAGATGAGAGATTGTATTATAAGTAAATTAAAAGTTGAATGATGAAAAGATTAATTTTTCTATCAATTTATCTCTAAAATTTATAATTTTATGTTTAAGTTATTGATATTGATATCACATGTTAAATTCAAATGATTAACAGGGTTATTTTAGAAATTTCAATGCCCATTTATTACAAGCAAATGCTTTAACTAATTTCTTTAAAGTCATTAAATTAATTATTTTACTCTTATATTAAAAATCAATCAATAGTAATTCAATTTTTTTCAGACACATATACTGAAGAGAAACCATGTTCACTAAAGTAATATAATTATGTATTTGTTATCTAAATAACACACTTTACATGTGAATAACCGGAAATAAAATTAAATTAAAATTTTTAATTCCTCTTCATGAAAGAAGAATTATATTTTTTTGCTCAAAAAAATATTTTATCAGTTGAAATACATAACTTTTATGCTCGAGCCAATGCTTTATCCTTCAATAAGGCTTCTGCAGCTCTTCTTCCTGAGACCAAAGCACCATCAAATGTAGCTGAGATCACATAATCCCCACAGATATATAGACCCGATCCGATTCTGGGGATCTTGTTCAGATTCGTGGGTGGCCTTTGATTGGGCTGGGCAAACCCGACCCTGTAAGTTCTCAAGTGTTCCCATGCCCGAACCGTTTTCTCCCCGAACCAACCCGAAAGTTCTTCCACAACTTCTGCAGCCAGATCTTCATCACACACGTCTTCGTACGACCCAATCAGTGTTACGGATACCAAAGCTTTGTCGGGTGGGCCGTATGACGGAGCCACATTGGTCGCGAAAAACATGTTGTTCACGATTCCTTTACCCGACCCGTTCAGGAACAGAACCCGATCTTGAACCGGGATTTGATCTCGGCCTGCTTTGAAATACAAACAGGCAGTGCTCCGAACCGGGATTTTAACCGGACCGCCCCTTCCCGCTAACAACTTGACAGCTTCCGGTTCTTCAACCGCCAGAATCACTCCAAGCTCACCCGTCACTACTTCTCCGTTCTGTAATGTCACAGCCGGCGGCGATTCGGATTCATCAAGATCGATTGAAGTTACTTTCGAATTGAGCGAGATTGAACTTGAAGGCAACCTCGAAGCAAGTTGTTCCGGAATGGCCGATATGCCCTTGGCCGGAAGAGTGTTGTCGCCGAGAGCGAGACACTTGAAGATGAAATTGAACAACCTGGACGTCGTTTCGAGCTCTGTGTCGAAAAAGATTCCACCGAAGAACGGCCGGAAGAATCTTCCGATGATGGAATCGGAGAATCCTATTTGCTTTAACAGATCAATCGTGGTAGACTCCTCAGCACTCAAAATCTCTTCATCGGATTTGGTCAAGACCTGGAGTCTCGTGGC
>JANTPZ010011495.1:12131-32355 GCA_025593235.1 Vachellia pachyceras | reverse complement strand
CGGCTTCAGCTTCAGGCCTGTAGAGATTTAGAATGGACTGCTTTACAAAGAAGAATGAAGGTATGGCAAGATAAGAGGAGAAGGGAAATGTCGGAGAAAATGGGTTCACCTCCTTGTGAGAGAGCAGTACGAGCGCGCGGCGAGAGACCCTCATGGCGTTTCTCCAAAATCACAGAGCTCCGAAAAGGAATAAATTGCAGGTGGAAGAAAATCCGGAGATGAGCAACATGAGAGAGAGTCGGAGAGGGAGCCTTGGGCAGGGTGTGAAAATGGCTGGGGTATTTGAAATTTAAATTTCAAGTTAAACCATGTAACGAGGAACAGAGCCCAAGGATTTTTTTTGTTTGGAAGGAAACGGTTAAGATGGTTGTGAACAGTGAATTGTGGAGAGGTATTATAGTATATATTGATGAAATTTGATATAAAGTTGCCACCAGATCGTGTAATTTAATGATAATTAGTCTACTCGGAGTAGCGCCCAAGTGTACAGATCGAGAAAGAGAAGGTGACGGTGGCTATTGAATTTCAGTAAAGGGACAGACTTGGTCTGACCTTGAAGCTCCTTCTTCAGGTCTCAAGCTCTCACCTTTCCCATCTGTTAGGAAAGCTATACCTCTGGTTTCAGATGACGATAGGTTCCATCTTAAGCAAAGCTGCCAGGACTTTCCATAGCTATCCTTCTCCTTCTAAGCTTCTCTTCCTCTGCACTCTTAGGTACTGTATTCATCTTTGAATCCGTTTGTTTATTTCTAGTTTGTCTAAGATTCTTCCCTTCTCCTTTTTACCTTCTTTTATTTACTCCTGCCAACTAATGCTCAGTGTTGATAAGTGATAACATTTATGAAGAATCTGAAGGAGAGGGAATTTTCATACTAAATGTTTTTTCCTTCTAATTTTGGGTCTTATTTGATATTTTAAGTTTATGGAGTGCAAATCCCATCGTCTTCTGCGAACAAGTTGAAATGGGGAGCTACACCCGGTTCATATAATGAATGGCAAAGAGAAATTTTGAGATCTTGGTTCTTCCAGGCCTTGTTAATGTGAACAAACACTGAAAAAAGAACAAGAATGTTTTGTTTACTGAGGCTGAGTCTGATTTGACCAATTCTTGTGTGATGAATTTGTTTGCTTACATATAGGGTGAAAATGTTATTTTTCTGGAACGAAATGATGTTGGTTTTCTGGGCAAGATTTTGGATAATGTAGTGCTCGTTTGGAAACTCCGTTGGAAAAATGGATTTTGCAGATTTCGAGGTATTTTGGGAATTTTGAGATGGTTTTACGGATTTTAAGATGGTTTTTATGGATTTCAAGATGGTTTTTACAGATTTCGAGATGGTTTTATCTCGGTTTACGTGCACCGTTTGGGAAAATGGCTTCCCAAACAGGCACGTAGTGTATTTTAACAAATCTGCCATTTGTCGATGAAGAGGCTTGATTGGAAATTTGGATATTATTTGACATTTGATGCTATCACTGAATCCCCTTGCTATATCAAGCATTCTGTGTATTCTTGATATATATAATCTCAAGAATCTGCTCTCATGTAATTATAGTATCTAAATATTCCTTGACTTTTGAGTAATTGACCCTGTCTTGTAATCTCCATGGGATCTGATCTTCTCCAGGAAACTTATATCTGGAGCCTTGTAGTACATGGCTATCATTCCTATATGGAGATTATGAAACAGATCTGTAACAAAAGCTCGAACAAGAGGGTGCTTGTGTGAATATTTCAATTAGCTACTCAATGTGCTGTCATATAAAGTGGCTGTGGTCTATTTGTGGATATATCCACCAATGTCTTTATTCTTTCGCGCAGTATTATTTAGGGAGACTTCCGGTAACCTATTTTCTGTTTGAGTCTCCCTGCCTGTGAAAACTGCAGTGGTGGAGGTGTGGTAGCATACTCAGAATTACAATCTGATTCTGGAGCTCCAACAATTGAACCTAATGAGCCCAGGAAAAAGAGAGTAGTGGTTCTTGGAACAGGATGGGCTGGTACCAGTTTCCTTAAGGATCTGGATGCTTCAATATATGATGTTCAGGTTGTTTCACCTCGCAACTACTTTGCATTTACTCCCTTATTACCCAGTGTCACTGTTGGGACAGTTGAAGCAAGGAGCATTGTGGAGCCTGTTCGAAACATTGTAAAAAAGGTAGGGGAAACAGAATTAGAGCTCCAAGAGTGACTATGTATTGATGCTGTTTTATTTGACTATAGGTGTCACACATGTATGTGTAATTCTGTTGAAATTGAGTTGCCCAGCATTTTTATCTGTTGCAGTGTAGTGACTCCATTGTGTTATGACTTCTGAGATTGTTGTTACTACTCTCTGGTTGCTTTTGAAACTCTTGTAGTATATTTTATTTAGAAAATTAATATGGAAGTTCTTTTGTTTCTTCCTCCATGAAGAGAAAAGGAGAAATTAAATTATGGGAAGCAGAGTGTGTGAAGATCGATGCAGCAAACAAAAAAGTTTTTTGTCGATCCAATATTGATGCCAACTTAGTGGGAAGAGGCGAATTTTCTCTGGACTATGACTTTTTGGTTGTAGCAGCAGGAGCGCAAGTGAATACTTTCAACACTCCAGGTGTCAAGGAGAACTGTCATTTTTTAAAGGTAAATTTCATTAAGTTTCATGTGCACCTTTACCATATAGGTGAGTAATCATTTAATGGTTCAGAACTGCCATGCTTATGAATGCTTTTTGTTTATCAGCTGATTGTTAAAATCTTTGAACAAAATTATGAGAAGGATGTTTTTTCTGAAGACTTTTTTTGATGGTAAATTGGTACTCCTCCGACGCATAATATAAGACCCACTTCATAGTTCAATTTCTTCATTATAGTGGGTCTTATATTAAGGGCAGGAGGAGTATATTGGTCAACCACTAATTAAGTTTGCACTAAATCATCACCACAGGAGGTGGAGGATGCTCAGAGGATCAGAAGGTCTGTGATAGATTGCTTTGAGAAGGCCATTCTTCCTAGTTTAACTGAGGAAGAGCGACGGACAAATCTTCATTTTGTAATTGTTGGAGGTGGTCCAACTGGTGTGGAATTTGCTGCTGAGCTTCATGATTATGTCCATGAAGATCTATCTAAATTATACCCTATATCTAAAGATATCGTGAAAATAACAATGATCCAATCAGGAGATCACATCTTGAACACGTAAGGAATGCTCTAATTGTCTCTATGATTTCTTATACTCTTTACTCTTTAGCACTAATTAAAATGTTTTTTCATTTATAGTGTTTCTTTTAGTCATGGGTACCACTACCTGCATGAAATGCATTTTGAAAAAAAAAAAATCACTTTTTAAGTTGTGGGATTATTCAGGTTATATTATCAGTTTAATGGTTGATTGGTATAATCTTATTAAACCCCCTTCCCAAAAAAACCCCCAAAAGTATTAGTAGTAGCTTTTAAGACCTGTTTGATCACCCTATCCGTGTTTTGATGACATCTTCATAAATTAACTAGATGATTTGCCAGATTTGACTTATATATGCTTTCCATTTGAAGAGCACTGAAATGCTGGTTGCTTTTCTGTACCTTATTATCCGCAATGGTATCATGAAAAAAATTGTATTGGTTGATGGAGTCTTGCAATCATAGGCTTGTTTCCATTTGTCTGAAACACAATTTTGGACTCTCCCCCCTAATCGTGCATTCTACTGAGGAATAATAGACAGTTCAAAATTGCCCTTATGAGAACTTGTCATCAGTTTTTATTGCTGTGTTCACAAACTATGATCAATCATTGGGAAAGTCTGACTAACTTACTGGAAATTCTATTCTCTCCCCAAAACATAGACTATGAAAGGACACGATGCCAATATGCCTTCTTTCTTTTTTTGGTAGATTTGATGAAAGAATCAGTGCATTTGCTGAGCAAAAATTCAGTAGAGATGGTATAGAAGTTCAAACAGGATGCCGAGTTATCAATGTTACTGATAAGGAAATTCAAATGAAGATAAAATCAACAGGAGAGGTTTGCTCAATACCCCATGGATTGGTAGTCTGGTCCACTGGCATTGAGACTATTCCAGTTGTAAAGGATTTCATGGAACAAATTAATCAGGTGTTAATATTTTCTTTTTCGGTTAATGTCAAATGCTACACAATTTCTGATACGCAGTCCCTCTATCTCTCTCGCACACACTCATGGTTGAAACAGTCTTTTCTGTGTTCATCATTATTTTTCCATTCAAACCAATGTATACTAAATGGACTTCCCATAATTTTGTCTTGTGTTGAAATCTTTAGTGGATTGCTTTATGTTTATGTGCAGGCTAATAGAAAGGTCCTCCAGACTGATGAATGGTTACGAGTGATGGGATGTGAAGCTGTGTACGCTATAGGTGACTGTGCTTCAATACACCAACGTAAAATCATGGTATTCCTTAGCACTTTACCATGTTAAAATTCAGCTTCAGAACGGGGTTTATAATATGTAGAACTTGATTCTACATCCTTAACCGAATTATCAAGGATTTGGGACAACTTCATTCGGGATAAGGCAGACTGTTAAACTCATGGTGCATTTATGCCTGTGATTTGTTTTTCTCCTATGATTTGAACGAAGCTCTTCGTTCTTGTGTATTCCTGTAACAATCATTGGTTGGAACATGGCAAAACACTGCAACTTATTCTTGAGTCAGAAATAGAGTAAAAAAAGATAACTTCTTTGGATGGTAAAAAAAATTATTCTTTTTGCTGCCTCTATTCTTAGGATGACATCTCAACCATATTCAAAGCTGCGGACAAGGACAACTCTGGTACCTTAACCGTTAAAGAATTCAAGGATGTTTTGGATGACATCGTCTTGAGATATCCCCAAGTGGAACTATACCTGAAGAGCAAGCATATGCTTGATGTGGCTGATCTGTGGAAAGATCCTCGGGGGAAATACAGAGAGGCAATAGACATAGAAGGCTTTAAGTTAGCCCTTTGTCATGTGGATACGCAGATGAAGAGTCTACCGGCAACAGCACAAGTATGCATTATTTTATCTATAACTAAACGATTGTATCTGCAGAGACTTCTTTTGCCTTCAAGTGTGAGAATTGAGAACTAAGGCTTTCTATATTTGGAATTTAGGTTGCTGCCCAACAAGGTGCATATCTAGCTAGCTGCTTTAACCGCATGGAGCAATGCACTGAGAATCCTGAAGGTCCAATTAGATTAAGAGAATCAGGACACCACAAGTTTCGTCCTTTCAGGTAATCCGTATAACATGACACTTTGATCTCTTGGTCTGATCTTACTTTTCTTGGAGTGAAAAAGGAACGTAGTCTGTTGATCTAATATCTTTTGTTAGCCGTATTAATATTAGTATCCAGGTGATGAGCTCCACTGGCTAGCCAATAAGCACATTCATTTGATTCTCTGATGTACTGAAAAACAACCTGTTGTTCTCAACAAACATAGATATCTGTAAAAGAAGAGCCGAGATGCTTGTAACACATTTCTGACTGAGTATCTTGTATGGCAGCACTGTAATTTTTTTTCCCTATACATGCTTAACAAGCATAGACTTCTAAATATAACCAAGGGCAGAGCACATAACCATTTGTGGGGTTACATGAAGTACAGAATAGGAACAACAATGACAATAAAGCCTGGTCCCACTAGGTGGGGTAAGCTATATGTGCCATTATGCTCTATCATAAACCATATTCCTGGATAGATTATTAATAAACAAAAATCTCTCTCTATAACTTCATTGGGATTGCACTTCAGCCTTTCTCTACCAATTCTTAGAGGACTCCACGCTATTTGGTCCTCTCTCCTTATTGGTGCCTCCAATGGCCTTCTTGCATATATCTGAACCACCTCAAACGATTTTTCACCATTTCCTTCTCAATGGCTACCACACCAACTTGACCATGAATTCAACATTACGGATACTATTCATTCTTGTATGGTCATACATCTATCTCAACATTTTCATCTTAGAGACCCCCACTTTATGCTCATGTTGTCCTTTTAAAGCTCAACATTCACTACTATATAGCAATGCTGACCTTATAGCTGTACAATAAAACTTTCCTTTTACTCTATTAGGCATTTCTCAATCACAAATATCTCTAGTAGCTTACCTCCATTTACATCATCCAGCTTGAATTCTATGATTAACATCACCATCAATTTCACCATCATTTTGTATAATTGATTTCAAATACCTAAACTTTGTCACTTGTAGAATGATTTGATCCCCAATGTCACCTCCAACTTGTCTCTTATTAAAATTTCAATGCATGTATTCCGTCTTATTTCTACTCAGACAAAAGCCCTTTGACTCCAAAGCCCTTCTTCAAATCTCAAGTTTAGAATTAATCTCTTCCCTTGATCTGAGCCCTTATTTGTTTAATCTAGTGCTAGATGTTCTTACAGAGCCTATCAAAGAAAAGATTCCTAAATGTATGATATTTACTAATGATATAGTTCTTTTGGCCTATTCTGCACTAGGTTGAGTACAGAATAGCAAACTAGGAAAATCTTGTTTTTCATGTCCTTTCTTGGGGTTTTCACTATATAATCAATGATTCTTCTTGTAATGCAAAGGTACAAGCATTTTGGTCAATTTGCTCCTCTTGGTGGAGAGCAAGCAGCAGCAGAACTTCCAGGAGACTGGGTTTCAATGGGTCACAGCACTCAGTGGCTATGGTACTCCGTATATGCCAGGTAATTTATTTGTAAACTGAGTCCATTAATGGGATTCTCTTCAAAGTGCCTTTCCTTGCTACTAACTTGTGTTCTTCCCCACTTGTTTGGTGTGGTGTAACATTCAGCAAGCAAGTGAGCTGGCGCACGAGGGTGCTGGTGGTATCTGATTGGACAAGAAGATTCATCTTTGGAAGGGATTCAAGTCGTATTTGAGTCAACAACTTAACAAGCTCCGTGAGACCGTGACCTTTTAAGGTGCTGTGTCTGTGTTCGAGAGAGTACCTGTTGGCCACCACATGTCATGCTGTTGTCAAAGCATTTAAAAGGCAGAAGCTCCAATTAATTTTCGTTCACTCCTGTCATTTACTTAACTACTAGCATTTCCCACCCCGCGATTTACCATGTTGTCAAAGATTTTAGAATTATTTTTCTATTTAATGATATACAAACCCATATTTAACCAAATTGAGCCTCAAGTTTGAAGCAAGAGTTTCATAATAACTTTGTGCACATCAGATGTTCATACTGCATATCAACAAAGACGAACATGATTATTCTCTAACTCTGACTACATAGGTTGTCACTACCAAGCAAGTGAAGTCTGCCAACCCTGTGATGCAAAGGCTAAAACATCTTAAACATGTCATTTTGACAATGGCAAAGTAAAAAAGTGCCATTAACATATTTAAAAACTACATGGAGATAAATTTATCTTCTCAATACTACAAATTTGCATGAAAGAAAGAAGCTGTTGATTAAAGTCTTATAAAGGCATGTGATGATATACTTCAAATAAAACAGAAACTGTCGTATTGATAAAAAATTCTTTAATTAAAATAATGACATGCAAATAGAATGGAAACTGTGGTGGCTCATCGATATGCACGAAAGCATATTCAATGATGGGATTGAATCCTACTCATAGTTCATACGCAGTTGACTTTGATAACATAAGTTTTCACTACCAAGCAAAATGAAGACTACCAAACCTGTAATTCAAAGTTTAAAACCTTTTAAACCTGTCATTTTGACCATGACAAAAGGAAAAGGCTGCCGTTAACCTATTTAAAAATCACATAGAGACAAATTTATCTTCTCAATGCTACAAATTGCATGAAATAAGGAAGCTGTTGATCAAAGTCTTATAAAGGTCTGATATACTTGGAAGTAAAACAAAAACTTTCATGTGGATAGATTTTTTTTAATTACAATAATGACACGCATGGAATTATAACAGAAAGCGTCATGGGGTCATATATATGCACGACAGCAGATTGAATGATGGGATTGAACACTGCTGATACTTCATAGGCAGAGTTAAACATTAATTACAGAGGTCTTCACTACCAAGCAAAGTGAAGAGTGCTAAACCTGTCATGCAAAGTCTAGTACCTCTGAAAGTTGTCATTTTGACAATGCCAACAGAAAAAAAGCTGTCGTTAACCTCTTTAAAATATACATGGAGACAAATCTATCTTTTCAATGCTACAAATTGCATAACATAAGTAAGCTGGTCATTACAGTGTTATAAAGTTCAGTGCTGATATACTTGCAATCAAAATAGAAATTGTTGTGGGGTTATAGATATGGATGAAAGCAAATTGAGTGATGTGATTGAACCCTTCTCATAGTTTATAAACATAATTAACTTTTTTTGCAGTGATTTTTACTACCAAGGAAATTGAAGAGTGCCAAACCTGTCATTCAAAGTCTAATACCTCTGTAACCTGCAATTTTGACAATGGCAATAGAAAAAGGCTGTCATTAACATATTTAAAATATTAATGGAGACAAATTTTACTCTACATGCCTACAATTTGCATGAAATAAGGAAGATGTTGAGCAAAGTCTTAAAAAGGTCATTGCTGATGTACTATATTCAAATAATGATGTAGAAGATCAAAGATCATGTAGCTGTAATTTGTTTTAACAATAATGACATGTAAACAGAAGTGAGTTTGAGTAAAGTAATTTAAAAGGATTTTGTTAACTTTGAAAGGAAAAAAAATTACCAGGAATATACAAGTGACATTTTGATCCAAGTGTTAAAAGTGTTAAAGTTTTTTTTTTTTTGGGTGTTAAAAAATATACATGTTGACAGATAATGAAGATGAATGGCAAACTGAAAAGCATTTGCTATAACCATCAGATTGTGTGATGCACAAAAGCATGACAGATGGCATTAAGAGCATCAATTTAAATAACGATATGAAATAGTATTACACATTTATATTTCATATCCAATGAATATGGGAGGTTAAAAAAAATAAGTGAAATGAAACTATTTTTTCAAATGGAAGTGACCTGAAACTATTAAGGCCTAATAAATTGTATAAGAAAATTTCCATATTTAACAGTCTCGATAGGTGGGTTCATATGTTGTCATAACGTGGAACTACCATCCAAGACAATTGACATTACTAAGCTGGAGCTGTGCATTGAATTATGTGGATGACAAATAAACCTGCCCTCCGTCCCCTCAAAATTATATATATATATATATATATATATTTAATGATCAATTGATAATTGATAAATATACACGTTTTCAAGGCATCAAGCACAAATGATACTGCTGAGTATTTGCGTAGTGTATAAAACCAGACTCTACCGTTCATGAAGCAAACCAAGTTATTTGAAAGGAAAACACATGTCCGCATCCACTGCTAATAACATGCCAAGTTTTGAGTTTTTCAACGAGGAAGAATTAAAGTTCTTGCTTGAGTTATGGAGGGAGTGTGAGGTTAGCAGCGTTCGCATATTTTACGGACCTTTGGAGGTTGTTGGCAATATTCTCACTTTGGCACGTCCATGCTCCTTCCACACCATCGAAACAAGCGTCATCCGTGCTGGATGTTTCCGTTGGTATGATTCACGGTGCCTTTTCTGCAGATTCATCTACGGTGTTGTGCGAAATCATGGCCTTCTTTGCATGGACTGGGAAGTTGCTGATGAGTTCGACTTCCTCAGCCACAACTTTTACCTTGAAATGATTCGGGCATACACACCTTATATTCGAATAATGATGCCCGACACACTGGATGAATATTTATCATCCAGAACTTGTTCTGCAATTCTTACATGAAGATTTGTCCGCCCACAACCGTTTTCCGTTCCAACCCAGTCTCCAGCTACTTACCGCCACTGACATACACGGAGCTATTCATACCAGGTGTGGATAATACGATGGACTTTCCAACTGACATGATGCCATGAACATGACAGCTGGGCAGAACACCAAGGTGCCGTGAACACGATAGAACAAATATTTTATTACCCAGAAGGCCAGAACGTCTTGCCTGTTATGAATGTCAGTTTTCGGCCAAACCTAGTTGGACAATATGGCATTGGGGCATTGGGCCAATGTCAGCTGCTTGCATTATGTCTAATATTTTAATGAATTAAAAGTTGGAGTTCCACGTTCATTTCTGCTACACATTCCATCACTTCTTGGAGGTTGTTGGCCATTTCTGCTACATTCCATCACTTCTTGGAGCTACATATATATATGAGAGATGGAGGGGGGACGGACAAATGGAGAAAGCTTCATTCATTGTCATCTCCATCTCTCCCTTATCATCATTCATCATCTCTTTCCCTTCTTTCACCGTGGTCATCAGCATCACTCTCTCATTCCCTTCTTTCATCACCACCATTATCTTCTCTTCTTCTTCTGACGCACTGACATGAAACCAACTCCTCTTCCTTCACTGTCAACATCGTTTTTTTTTTCATTTGATCTTCCATCGCCAAATCTGACTTGACGATGATGATGGGTGGCTGAATCTTGATGTTTGTTGAAGATGAGATCCAGAATTGAGTTCTTGAAATTAATTAGGGGAGTTATTTTAATATATATCTTGCACTTTTTTAATTATTTTGAATTTCAAATTTTATGATTGATTATGCTTAACTTTGTTGTTGATTAAATATTTTTGTCATTGTTTTGGATTTTTGTTGCTTGTCTGGTTTTTATTTATAAATTTTCCCAATTGTTCAATGATCACTGATTCATATAATTTAGTTTAATCAATTTGACTGTCACGATAGTACATTCATATAGGGGACACAAGCACTTCCATTTAATTCACACAATAAGTGATATTTTATTAGTATCTTTAAACAAAACTATGAATGCGATAGCATAAGTAGCTATTGATTAAAAGTATTAGACTCAATAATGTGATTTCTTTAGGTTTTCTATTAGACTTGATATTTTAAAACTCACATTATTTTAATTGAATAATGATAGTCATTTACTTATTCTCAAGAACATCTTCCATATTATATATTTCAACCTAATTTCCTTTATTCATTCCAGTTTTGTAAAGAAAATATAAAAACATTAGTTTAGAATTTGTTTTTCTTATATGCAATTAGTTATAATTAAAAAAATTGATTTCTCAAATCGAACCCATATTTAGTTGCATTTTAGACTCTTAGTTTATTTAGAGAAGTTAAATTAAGACTGCTTGATAAGATAACGATCCGAGTATTGCATTATACTGCAATTCTTGATTTAAAATATTTTACATTTGATCTCAAGGAGTAAAAACACAGTTAAATCAAGTGTGGATGAAGAGCCATAATAACGTTTATTTCCACATACGATAGTTTTATAGTGCATGTATCCTGGTTTTTTTATTTTTAACTCGGGTTCTATCTCTGTGAAGGTATAATCAACAGGTAGTGTTTAATCTTAAAATGGCTTAGTCTAAGCTGCATTGAATCAAAATGCCAATCATTGTAACAAAATCCTTCGAACTAAAAGAAGGGCAACATATATCAATAACATACTCGTTGTATACTTAACGATATCAGAGGTCTCACGTATTGAAGGGTAATATATAGTAAGAACAGACTCATAAATTAAACTTGCAACAAAATCAAAGCCCACACATATTGACGCTACTGCTTATTAACAGATTACATTGCCATGGGATTCAAGAAAATATCTGTCTTTGAGCAATACATGTCATTACTGTAGGCATGTATTAAATCAAATTCAGAGTAAGGACATGGTAACAAAGTTACAACAACTCCAAAAAACATTAACGCATGACGACACAGTTCACAAGCTGCATTCTCTTCTGGCGATATGGTTATCCTACTAAAATAAAGGATTCATTTGATCTGTGGCACATGCAAAGCTTGCTTCAACAGCTGAACCTCAACATCAGGTGGATCAAACAAAACCTTGGTTGAATCTGTGAGTGATATCACAGTTGGGCATCCTGCAAAATTTGATGGAGAACCTGTTAAATAGATGAATACGGTGGCCAATAACCTTTTATCGAAGGGAATCCACCATACGTAAGTGTCATGGCTGGCATAAAGCCACATGATTGGAGTGTTTCCCACGCAAGCCGGATTGTCCTTATGAACAGTGAAATGAGCGTGGAGCCACAATGGAGCCATGCTATTTTGATCGGCTTGGTGGATTACTTTTTAAGGTTTTAGTTGATACGCACAGTTTTAGAAAGGGATTCAATGCATCGTGCATGCATGACTCTGTCCTACCATCAACTTATATATATATGTTATATTAAATTCTTCAAGTAGTTATACACAATTTTTTCCCATTAAATTTAACTTAATTATTTTTTTTATTCTATTTATAAATCACTTGTAATATATTTTATTAGAATTAATAACTTTTCAACTTTAACATTGTTTAATATATATTTTACCTTAAGAGTATAAAGTTTACATAATAATAGGTGAAGAGCAAAATAAACTGTTATTTATAAATAAGACAATTTTCAACCAAAGTGGTCTAAGTTTATTATTTAATAATAGTCATTGCGGCTACTAACCTTTATTTGTGGTTTTGAAAAAATAAATGTTTAATTGATTCGACATTCTTATTGCTTCGAATTATCGTGATTAACTCTGAACTACTTTAATGACGATATTACGAAAAAGAAAAACCTTATTAATGACAAAATTGGAAGCCCTTCATTAACAATTAATAATGTTAAATACGGTACATTTTGTGAATTATTTTTGGATTTAAAAAATTTTCTACACACGCGGACACAGAATGGACAAATGTGAGTGATGGTTTCCACTAACCAAGAATGCGCGCGAGCACGGAGAGCAAAATCCGCTTCACCTGAACGTGTTCAACTCCTCCGTACACAAAGGTTAAAACCCTTCTCTAACCAAGCGCCACGTGTCTTATTTTTCAACCTTTGACAAGTCAATTCACAAACAACACGCATCATCACATTTCCAACTCCATATTTCACGTAACCATGTAATTCTGTTACTCTTCCTTTTCTACTACACTCTTGCCCGCGAAAAAAAACAAATAAACTACAATTCGTTAGCAATGCGTTGGTCTTCTTTCTACCAGACAGCCTCAAGGGCTTTTCATCACTCTCCTTCCTGGTCCAAGGTTCTTGTTGTCTGCACTGTCAGGTCTTCATCATCATCCATCCTCAAAAAAGCTTACGTTTTTATGACACATACATTATGTACTATAAAGTCAATTCAGATCCTCCACTCTCTTTTTTAAACACTGGGTTTTAATTCTTTTTCTGGTCCGAGTTGCAGTGGGGGAGGCTTAGTGGCATATGCTGATGCAAGAGCAGTTCAGAGTGAGAATAGTGGTGGGGATAGATGCCCGAAGAAGAAGGTGGTGGTGGTGGGAACAGGATGGGCTGCCACCAGTTTTGTGAAGAATTTCAAAAGCTCTTCGTTTGATGTGGAAGTGGTTTCACCTCGTAACTACTTTGCATTTACGCCTTTGCTTCCAAGTGTAACTATCGGCACCGTGGAATCAAGAAGCATTGTTGAACCTATACGCAAAATCATCAGAAAGGTGCTCTCTTATATACTCATCAGCATTTAAATTTGGTACTGCATTATCGTAGATGCGCACTTTTCTTTGTGTGTTTTGCTTTCGTAATTCATTGGACGTTTATGTTTTCTATTGAACGGTTTCCTGCTGATCTGTTTAGAATTTCAAGAGAAATAATGTTTTGTATTGTCCTTAAGAGGGATGTGGATTTTAGTAGTAATAACCACTTTTCACAATTTAAATGTATAGAAGTTTTAGTCTAAATTTGTAAGTTTTGATTTTAACCATTAAATTATGTTCGATATCCTGTTTTAAATCACCATGTGACTGCAATATTGGAATGTTGCAACAGAGGAACGTAAACATGCAATTCACACAAGCGGAATGCTTTAAGATTGATGCCAAGAATCGAAAAGTGCACTGTCGTTCTACTGAAGACGGCAAAAATGGCAAACAAGAATTTTCCATCGATTATGACTACCTCGTTCTAGCCATGGGAGCCCGTTCTAACACATTTAACACCCCAGGTGTTGAAGAACATACTTATTTCTTGAAGGTATGATATTCTCAATTTCTGTAACCATAAGCTTCATACTTTTATTCTTTCTCTGTACAAAAAATAACGTAATGACTTGCTAGAGTACTATGAATCTTTCTGAAGGAAGTGGAAGATGCTCAGAGAATCCGTCGGAACGTGATCGAACTTTTCGAAAAGGCAAGCCTGCCATGTGTGCCTGAAGAAGAGAAGAAGAAACTTCTCCATTTTGTGGTAGTTGGTGGTGGTCCGACTGGTGTAGAGTTTGCTGCAGAGCTTCATGACCATGTTCATCATGATTTATACAAACTATATCCTTCCGCCAAAGACTACGTAAAGATTACACTTTTGGAAGCAGGAGATCATATTCTGAACATGTACATATATATATATATATATATATATCCTTAATCCTCAACATTTTCCCTTGGGGATGTTTGGGTTAGTTTCTCCACTGTGTATTTTAATTTATTGCAGGTTTGACAAGAGGATTACTGAGTTTGCTGAAGACAAGTTCAAAAGAGATGGGATCGATGTGAAACTAGGTTCTATGGTTGTAAAAGTGGCTGAGAACGAAATCAGTACAAAAGAAAGAGGAACCGGTGAGGTTGTATCTCTACCTTACGGAATGGTGGTTTGGTCAACTGGTATTGGCCCTCGTCCTGAAGCTGTTCAGTTTATGAAAGATATTGGTCAGGTTTGTTTCTATGTCTCGCTCCCAATCTCTCAAGTGTAGAGCTTCAAAGTTAGTATTGTAGCAAGCTTTTGCGTATCTGGTTTAAACTCACTGTGACAGGGTATTAGGCGTGCAATTAGCACTGATGAATGGTTAAGAGTGGAAGGAGTTGAGAACATCTATGCACTGGGAGATTGTGCCACCATAAATCAACGTAGAGTTATGGTATATATACCTTAATCTATTCTAATACACGTCAAGATTTACTGATATTTAAAAATACCAGTTCATGATAGATAGTGTTTGGGTGTGTGCCACGAAGTGCTGCACAATAAAGTTTGATTCTTTACCTTCTGAAATGTTAATGCAAAGAATAAATTCTTAGTGGCTATCCCTTGGATTGGCGTGGTTTTGATTAGGAAGATATAGCAGTGATATTTAGCAAGGCGGACAAGAACAACCTTGGGAAATTAGACCTGAATCATTTTCAAGAGGTTGTTGGAGACATTGTTGAGAGGTACCCACAAGTGGATATTTATCTAAAGAAGAAGCAAATGAGTAACGTAGTGGCACTAATGAAGAACTCACAAGACAATGATGCTGTAGTGGACATTGAAACATTCAAATCTTGTCTTGCCGAAGTAGATTCCCAGATGAAAAATCTTCCTGCAACGGCTCAGGTACATACAAAATATCACACTACTCCTTGGTTGTATCAAATTTGTAACTCAACCTTTTTTTTTCTTTTTGCGGGGATTGCTTATAGGTAGCTGCTCAACAAGGCAAGTATCTTGCAGACTGTTTCAATCGAATGGAACAGTGTGAGAAATATCCTGAAGGACCCCTTAGGTTTAGAGGCACAGGACGTCATCGTTTTCGCCCCTTCAGGTATTTTTCATTCTCTGCTTTAGCATTTTTCTTCCGTTTCAATGCTTCGTAATCCTAAGTATAATGGTAATAATAATGCAAGGTACAAGCATCTCGGGCAATTTGCTCCGTTAGGAGGAGAACAAGCAGCAGCTCAACTTCCGGGAGATTGGGTTTCAATCGGACATAGCACCCAGTGGCTCTGGTATTCTGTATATGCAAGGTAGCATAAACATTATAACAACCTCTTTAAAAAAACAAAAGAAACTTTAACGTTGATGATGTTGTTTTTGTGGTTTTATGTGTGTTGTCTTCCTAAACTTGCAGCAAACAAGTGAGCTGGCGTACCAGGTACTTGGTGGTGGCAGATTGGGGACGACGAGTGATATTTGGCAGGGACTCAAGTGGAATATGAATGACATCTCATTCTTTTTGAACCCATATGTCTCCTATAACCACATTTCAATGAAGGCACGCCACAACAGAAACAGGGCCTTCAAATTTGGAGTGCAAGTGCTTTTCTTTTTACAATCTGTAATATTTCATACTGCTAAAATTCTCGTTCAACAACGTCAACTTTATATTCCTTTCTCACTTTATGTCACCAGTTGAAATCATTACTTTTACCAGGGAATTCAATGTTACCTTTCTGGGATTTTCAGTGTTTTATTAAACATGTTCAAAAATACTGCCGCTGCAAGCCCGTTTATCTTGTATATTTGTTCTCAAGTTTGATGGAGCTGGATTCTAAGAAAAATATTCCTCCAGTCCTAAATGTTTCTTTTTATGGTGCAACCGAAGTAATTGTTAAGTTCATCATCAAGAGCTTGAACAAATGATTAAGGCACTGAGCGACTTACTATAGAACAGAAATAGTAATGTCTCCAACAGGCAGGATGAAAACGGCCCTTAAATTTAGACAGCTTAGGTATATTAATTGAAAAGTTTGTTTTATACTTAAATACAGATCTTTGAACATCCAACATTAAAATTGTTGAGTTTTTGAAATATTTGGAGGATCTCAATCTGAAGACTCATAGTATTAATTCTCAAGCATCTACCACCGCAAACATGTTTTTTTCCGTTTTCCCCCTCCCCCGGGGGGGGGGTGTTATGATGGTATCTCTATAGAGTCTCCTAGGTTTACTCAAACCACCTTTCACAGACCAGTGGCCAAGAGATGTAACTTTCTCAATATTAAATTCAGACAAATACAAACTTGAGAAAAAAGAAACACCACTGTACAGGTTACACTGAATCGACCCCCTGAACCTGTTGCCGTGCTAGGTATTTTTCTCTTCTATCCTTCTGCAAAAGAAACAACTTAAGAGTGCAAGAGACAAAGAAACTGAAGAAAAATCCAGTTGGAGCTACGAGAAAATGATGACACTAAAAGAAGAGAGCATGAAGAAAGAAACCAACCCATTCATCTATTACTCCTTCCGCAACTACTCGTGGACCTGTATCCTCAGGTGGCTTCTTTCGCGCCTCCAATGCAGCCTCAGCCTCAGCTAGCTGCCGTTTAAGTTTATCCATGGCCTTTAAGAAACAGTAAATGACCTTACATTTTTGCATAATGAGATGGTGGAGTCTGTAAATATATATTAGAGATGTATAAATCTTACAGGGCCAGGACGTTCAGGATCCACAAATACAACCTGCAGAATTTGCTCTACTGCGACTTGATCTCTTTGTTCGTCAAACTGCATATGAAGGATCATACGACAACTTTATTGGCATCTGAAAATATTTGACATCAGTTGCTGCATTTAAACTCGATACACATTTTGCCCCTCGAAGTAACCAAACTACTCTCTCTATGCCTGATGTTCAGACAGATATTTGAAATATAATTTTAATTTGCTTATTCTTACACACATGATATACCTAGAAATTACTAGTCATCTATGCCCTTGGTATGAATTGATTAGGGATGTGATTCTGAGAACAAGGTCACATTTCATAAATAGTTGCAGCTCAAGACCATTTGTATGAATAATGTGATATGCACAATTCATACAGAACCGGATTCTTTTAACCTGACCAAAATGTCTAAATAATGCTAGAAATGAAGGGTTTATAAAAATTTAGAGACTTTCAAGTAAGTTCCATGTAAAAAGGAGGCCAGTAACTAACTTCTACTGCAAATTTCATTCAATTATAATAAAAATAATTATACAGACCCCAGTCAAAAGAGAAACAGGAGCTTGAGGTTTAATTTAAGCTCAAATTGATAAGGAGGCATAGATTGAAGCCATGTCCCATGGAAAGGATCAATAGATACATTACCAGTTCTGGCGCATAGTCCATTTCGCCTTTCACTTTCAAGCTCATAATTTTAAACTTAACCTTGCTCTTTTGATCAATTGGCTTCTCATTGTTCTCGGGTGGCTCAACAAACTTGAATACTGAAAAATAAGTGTCACAAGCTTAGGATGACCAACCAACTTCTAAGCATCGTATTATACCGCTTAATACAAATTTAGAAGAATAATTTACCAGTGGCAATTATGCTTTCATCAGGTGCTAGTATACCACCCGGGGGGCGCATAAAGCAACTCTTGGGCGCAGTGGTTTGAAACTAAGACGATTCAATGTCAGTCACCAATAATAGCAATCCTAGGAGTGAGTATTTAAACAGATGGTAAAAAAAGGCATGGAAAAAATAACCAATATTGATTGAGTTATCTCCAGATTTTGAACCTTATAAAAGCGTAACCGAAAAAAAAATATGAATCCGGGTATTTCAGAAATATTCGCAACGTTCTAGAGTATTGCCTGTTCAGTCTTGTCACCGTTATGACTCATTCAAGCTAGGAAGTTTCAGTTTACCTATATTGCCATTTTTAAAGATGAAATACGGCCAAAAGTTGCCAATGCAGTATTGAAAGTGGGAGCCGGAAAATGTTCCGATGAGGAGTTTTCAGTTTGGCATATGTATAACATGACAGGATTACATTATTTCTCAAATATCAATTCTGTAAATAAGAAAATAAGAAAGAACAAACAACAACTAGAAACATGCTCCTCACCTTGAAAGCCACGCGAGATTTGCAAGTGTTTTTTATTTCGATAGCGCTCCTAACTTGCTTACCCGCTTCATCTTGAAAAACAAAGTCACATTATGAGATAGAGCTCAACCAACAATACAACATTCTTGTTCCCGTTCGTGGTAAATAAACATTCTTCTAAAACAATTCCACAAAAGCTCTAACCAAAATTGATCCCCAAAAGTTAAGCAAAGCGGAATCATGAGAGACTTACAGGGGAAGTAGAGCTTGTTGGGAGGATCAAGACGTAGCCTCTTCCTTGTAGGAATCAGAGACTTGGCCATCGAGGAAACCGTGCTGGAAGATTGATGTTGAGCCGATCTATCACCAGATTGAAGATTGAAGTTTTGTTGATGACGAGCATAATGCATAGAAGAAGTGGAGGAGGAAGAACCAGAAGCAGCACGGCTCGTTTGCCAAAACGGCATTCTACAGAGATTCCAAACCTTCCCATCAGACCCCATTTTTTCGCTTTCCAATGCCATTCTCCACCAGAAAACCCACTCGACTCACCAGAATCTGCAATTTCCGGCAACTGGGTCTCCAGCGGCGAACCAAAGTTCAAGACTTTTGTATTTTGGTGAAGAAAGATTTGGCTGCTCTATCAGATAAATCTATATCCTCCCATTTGTGTTGTTTCTGTCTGAGAAAGACCTTTTGACGTGATTGCTTGAAGATTGAATATGACCTTACATTCTATTTGATTCACTACCCTTTCTTTTGATTCTTGTCCGAGATAGTGGTTCTTGACAGAGTAAAATTTACTGAAGAATATGTATCTCAATTTTGGGAATTACCCTTATTTGAATTATGATTTTGAGGTCCGACTTTTTATGGGTTCCCGGATTTTTTTTTTTTTTTTCAAGAGTCGATTTGATCCTTCCTTCACTGCAATCATTTGTTGCACACTTATTTTAAGATTTCTCATGTGGCCATATTCCAACATGCTCCTGGCATAGCAGGTTAAATAGTGAAAAATGATTTTGTTATTATATTCATATCTATGATTGATGAAATATATCTATTATTGGGTTCGTCTCGTGCCGAAGATCAATGAAATTATTGCACAATTTGCAATATTTAACCTTCCACAGTCGAACAATTGTTGGGGAAAAAAAAAAGTCCAACAGTGGATTTTTATTTGTTTTTTGTTTGCTATTATTCTTTAGGAATCTCTATCACGTCACCTTGTATGTATCCCAAAACCCGCCCCCGAGAAGATATTGTCTCGTTTGGTACGCAGAATTCATTTTGATAGATATGGATATGGATGTAGAAATGGAAATGAGGTTTAAAAGTATGTTTGGTATGTCATGGAAATGAGGTATGATTTTTGGATGAAAAGACCTAAAAGCCCTTCTAAATTTAAAAAAAAAAATTTAACTTTTAAAACTACCTAAATCAAATTAAAAAATTTTTAGAAAAATTTTTAGATGGAATTATCAACATGGAATTGGAAATCTAAACTTTTCATGTGGAATTGGAAATCCATGAGTTTGATGGAATTGGCTTCCATGTGGAAGCCAATTCCATCATACCAAACATGCATGGATATGGAAATCAATTCCATTTCCATATCCATGCCTCCAAATTCCATCAAACCAAACAGGCCC
>JANTPZ010011495.1:0-12111 GCA_025593235.1 Vachellia pachyceras | reverse complement strand
GATTTCCATGAATTTTTTAAAATTAAATATAAAAGGGTATTTCTGTCTTTTTATATAAAAATTAAGTTCCATTTCCATGACATACCAAACGCACTTTTAAACTCTATATCCATCTCCATTTCCATCTCCATTTCCATATCCATATCCATTTCCATTTCCATCAAAATCAATTCCAGTGTACCAAACGAGGCATAAATCAAATTAAAAAATTTTTAGAAAAATTTTTAGATGGAATTATCAACATGGAATTGGAAATCTAAACTTTTCATTTGGAATTGGAAATCCATGAGTTTGATGGAATTGGCTTCCATGTGGAAGCCAATTCCATCATACCAAACATGCATGGATATGGAAATCAATTCCATTTCCATATCCATGCCTCCAAATTCCATCAAACCAAACAGGCCCTATATTTTTTCTGTGGTATTATTTTTATTTGTCATAAGAAATTGAATTCTATGCCTCTTCTTCCTAATATTTTATCTACGAAAAAATAAATTAAATTAAATTTAGATTATGCGGGTTTAATATTCATCTAATATCAATCGCTTTTTATTTGGAACATGAATTAGAATGAAACAATTTTTAAATTATCATTTTGAACAAAAAATTATTTAAGTATTGTAATTGAGAAAAAAATGAATTATTTATATATAATTTTCACAGCAAAAAAATAAAAACAAGAGAGCGAGGCAGTGAAAACAAATTGTTGTTAGTAGTAGTATAAAATTGTGGAGAGTTTTAATTTTGCTGCTGGCTTGCAGCTTTGTGAAGCAAAAAGGCAATTTGGATAAGAACAAAACTAAAAATCACATCATCAAGTCTAGGATTTAATAATTAAATTATTTATTTATTTATTTATAAATTACGCACATAAGCATGTAGAGAGAAAGAGGCAGGATATAAGAAGACTTGCTCATCTTTAAATTCGGTTGCTCTGTGTATATTTGAATTATTGATGAAAACTAACAATTTAACGTGATTTACAATCTATAAGATAAGTATATGAGAAGGATTTTAGTTCAATTTTTTTGTAAAAAAAATTTAGTAAAAAGGTTGGGCTCACTTAAGATTTAAAGGTATGGTACCTAACTCATGATCTACTAAGGTCTATCTCTACGGGCACTGAAGCAAACCAAACAAACGCTTTAGTTTAGCCATACAAGTAGGTCAACCCAACTTTACTAAACTGTGGTGATGCCTTCCCAAACGCTACGACTAGAGCCACACTAAAGTTGCACTCCCTAATATCAAAACATCTTTCTCTGACTAAGAGTACTAGCCAATTTATTCATCAATTGAACGCATAAACTATAAGTGATTTTAACTCAGTTTACATAAATAGGTTTTTATTATCCCATGGAAGATGAGATTCTTTTTGAGATAAAAGGTTGTGGCATAAAGGCAAGATATGCTATGATGTTCCTCACTACATAATATGTGGATTGTGTCATTAGGATTGAGCACTCAAGATCCTACTTATCCTCTCCACGTGCCCCCATTGGCATCTTTCATTTATTTAATATTTATTTAGATAAAGTTGATGAAAAAAATCCCTATTGTAAAATTCTTACCTGGAATTTGTTTAAAAATTTAGATATAACACTTTTAACAAGTGCAATTTTTCTTTTTCCATGAGCAACATATTTACTGAAGAGAATTGTGCATGAGGACTTGATCATTAGATACTTCATATGATAAAATTTTGCAAAGAGAGTTTTTAGCAATTTTTCTTAATATGGATGCCTCTTTAGTGGAAATCTAAATAATCTCCTGTTGAAATATGGGTCATCTTTAGTGGATCAGGCCTAAAAACCATTTTGGGGAAAGCGTCAATGAGTAAATCTGTGAGAATAAAGCTGCAATTTTCCTTAAAAGTTTAAATTTGAAAATAAACGGAATATGCGTGAAAACAATTTTCATCATAGACGGTTGTTTTATTCCTTTATTTTACTAAGGAATAATGCACATTCACAATAGACGCAAGAGAACAGAGACTTGCCCCTCTCCTCTCTCATTTTTCTTCGGTGCCTCTTGCTGTGTCTCATACTTTGGGTCCAACCCTAGAATCTAAACAATGTGTGGATATCTGCAATCAGAATCATAATTGTCAGGTACATCCAAATTTTTCAGTGGTATCAAAGCAAAATTGATTTCCTGTGACAATCTTCTTATTATACATACATGATTATGTCTGCAAAGTTCATAAATTGCACTGGGGATATTTCCTTTTCTTCAGCTTTTTCGTTTTCCGTAAGCATTATGCTGTGATTCTCTGAATTGATCACCATCTCCATTGTAAACTTACTTTGTAAATGGTAAAAACACTTTTTCATCACCTTTTCAAATGGACACATAATCCTGATTACAACGAATTACATTAAATTAAGTAATACTTATTACATAGTTTTGGCCATGTAATATAGATTACAGCTTAAATAAATTAATATGTAGATACTTATATCTTTCATAAATAAGTATTTATACATTTATATCCTTCATTTTTAATCTTAATGGAATTAAGAAGTTTATTTCACATTTTTTATTTTTTTAAATAATATAAATTTCATTTCAAGATTATACAATAACATACCCAAAAAATGTCATGTAATTATTATTTCATTACATTACCTTCCGGCCATTATATTTTATTTCATTGCATTTCATTAACTCCGCCAACCAAAGTGGCTGTTACTTTCTTTTCAACATCTTTAACCAGACATATCCATACTCATAATAATCAATTAGTTGCTCTAATATTTAAACCTTCAACAACTACCAAAAAGACTTACCGGGCATTGGTGGTTGTTGAAAGTTTTTTTTTTTTGGGCCAAAGAAGCTTCTTGAAAGATTAACCCAATGAATTTAACTGATAAATTAAGAGTGTATAAAAAAAACTGATAAATTAAGCAAAGGGTTTGAAAGATTAACCCAATGAACTCAACTGATAAATTAAGCAAAGGGTGATTAGTAAATATGGGCATAGATTTCTTTTAATTAATTTGAATATGTTGTGTAACCACACTTAACAGGGATAGTTGATTAAATAGTATGGAGTCCTCTGAAAAAAATGAGAGGAAGACTAAATAGCATATTCAACAGGAATGTAGAGATATTTTAGTTAATAATATATCAAGAGATATGATCTACGATAAAGTATAATGACGTTCTGTAATTCATCCTAATCCATGTAATGGAATAATAAAGTTTTGTTGTTCTTGCCGAATATGTTGTGCAGCCAGATTAATCTGATTGGAATTTGAAAAATACTTGTCTAGTTGTAGGTACGATTGTCAGGGCTTCAACAAATGTATGGATTTTTTTAAAATTTTTGGGCCCCTGGGTCCCTTTGATTGAAATTAATATGGCTTTCACTATTCATTTATCAAAAGCTAGCATTCAGATCAAGATATGTTGGAATATAGGTTCAGCCACTCCCCAGTTGACATCTCAAGTGGCGAATAACTTCTTAAACACGATTTCTCTTAGGTAAATAATCTGATGCCTGCCGCGAATCAATTGCTAAAAATTAACAAAATAGTAATAATGAAAAAACACAAAGAATGAGGGAATTAAACGATATTTGAGAAAACTTCCTAAATATTGCAACGGCAGAATGATCCTGATGCAGTAATGCCAAATAATTTGTTCTCTTATCTGTATATTTGTTGGGGTGTGGCTGTCCTCTCTTTTATAAAGATAATGAATTGCCAAATCAATCAATCTCAATTACATACAACAGCACGGTTTGTGGATCCCACAGTTCAATCATACAAGGACCAAGGTATGAAATATATGGTGTGTCCGTTTAGAAAGCGGTAGAGAAATACTTTTATGCAAGCTGAGGTAAATATGTGGAAAAGATTATTTCGTTTTGCGGAAAAACACTGTTGAACGTGCTTTTAGGGGGTTCATAAGCTTTGCTTTTAAGAGGAGATTGTTTTATTTTACGGAAAAACACTACTGGTTCACTATTTAGTCTTAGAGAATGATAATTTTGTGGTTAAACTTCCCAGTTTCCATAACCAGAGTTTATGTAACAAGCCATCTGTTTTTTAATTTTTAGCATTCAATGAAGCTTTGGACTTTCTTAGCTATTATAAGGCACGCAGAAGATCTTCTCTGAGAAATGCCAAGTTTATTTCCATATCCATAAATTAGTATTTGCCCAGAACAGTTGATGCTTCAATTCCAGCTGGTTCTAAATAATATTTCAAAAGGTATTAAAGGAAGAAGCAGCCTTCATATCTCCTGTGTGTTATCTAGAACTTACGCCTATACTGTTCAAGAAACTGAATCTTTGCTGCTGGTTCAGGATCAGAAAAACGCAACAAAAAAAATCTCAAGTGTAAGGATTAGTGCTTGAAATAGATTCAATAATATATGATTAGCAAACATTAAAGATTCAATTTCCATGTCCTTGAATTCAACTGAAGTGCTGGTGAAGACAAGTATATTAGAGAAATAAATTTCTCATTAGCTAACATATGTACACACACAAGCACCAAGAGTGACCGATATCGGCTCAGAACTCCAAACCCTCATTTGTTTTTTTTTTTTTTTGGAAAGAGGGGAGTGAAAAATAACAATAATACTACAGAATATTTTTCTAGTTGGGACCCCAGCAGCGTAAGTACATGAATGTCCTTAAGGACTCTTCAGAAGGCTTTGTTTGGTCATCTTTTAGTCTGATGGATCCCATGGCAGAAAAGGAAGGAGAAAGCTTGTTTGCTTGAGACAAGGACCTAAATTAATTTTTCAGGTGTTGTTGAGCTGATCTAAAAGTATTGTTCCACCTACACACGCCTTGCTCTTTCAAGGCTTCCACAGCTCCAATACTTGCTGCAACACTCCAAGCTTTGCTTGTCGAACTCATCTTGTTTAATTGTTCTGTAACTAAAGGTTGGTGTCACTCAATTGTGAAATCAGTGTGTATTTTGATGGGTGAAAATAAAGTGAATGTGGTTGTTTATATATAGAGAGTGTGAGGGAAGCTTGAAACGGTGAAGTTTGTTGCTGAAAGAAGGAAAAAGCCAAAAGATAAAGAGAAAAACCAGGGCCTAAATGAATTGAGCAGGCGGTTTTTGTGGCGGTGGAAGCCTGTGGTTTTATATTTTATTGGCTGAAATTCAAAGAACCAAGTTAAATGCATCGTCCTCGAAGGGAACACATGTCTCTATAACAAGGTGACAACATACTCCTACTTCACATTAAGCCAAGGTTGATGATTCCCATGTTGCTGTCTTCTGATGAGTTGATTACATGGGTTGAGTGTTTTTTTGGATCGACTGATTACATGCTTCAAGTTATACATAGAACATTGAGGCAGCTATTGGCAATACATCACTCATGTTCCAATTTTTTTAATTTTATTGATTTTTTCAGATGCTTAATAATTTTAGGCAAACTACAGCATACTGATATAAGTAAACAAAATATCAGTCCATTTTTTAAGTGCTCCACAATTCAATTTTGCAGACGCAATAGTTTTCTGGTCAGAAAAATCTTTGGCCCCTGCGAGATTCTCGCATGCGATGATCACTGCCTATTTCCTATTGTCCATAAAACGATTCAAAATGTTGGGGGCTTAAAAATAAGGCTTTGCCATACATCAATAAAATATTACTACTGCTGATTTCTTCTATTTATGACTTTGGTACGGTGATGTTAAAATAATTTATCTCTTCACATAAATGATAGCACTTTCAAGGTAAAAATTATCACTTGTAATTAAATAGTAATCCAACAAGAGCTGTGCACTAGGGGACTTAAATTTAGTCTCTCCCAAACTATAATTTTTCATTCTGCCAAACTTTATTAAGAAAATAATGGCTTCCCATAGATGTTTATATATAAGCTTCTCAGGATAGCTGACAGTATGCCTTCATTTACATATCTCTGCTCACCAAAAATGGGACGCAATTCTATGATCTGATGATCTGCAATCAAAATTCATAAGATGGTAGCTAACCATTTTGCGTTCCTTTTTCCTTAGATTTCGTTGTTTATTTATCTTTCAGTTGGCATGTCAATTTTCTCTTTTAAACCAGGAGCATATCAGTGAAGAAATGCTGATAGAGTATGGATCTTTCACTCAAGAAGAGACACCGGTATACCAAAGTGAAAATGGCGATGAACAAATGTGTTGCATGAAATAAAATCTGACACTTGTATTAGTGATTGTCAAAATGTACATCATATTTTCACCATGGAGAATCCACTAAGCTAACATGGCACCAGAAAACTCAATCATCCATTTTTTTTTTTGTGGGGAAGCAGGGAACTAAGAATAGATTACAAAAAAAAAAAAAAAAATTCTTTTCTGGGTTTCCTGCTGCTTTAATTGGGACCCCAACAGCTCAAGTACATGACTGTCCTAAGGGACTCTTCTGATTGCTTTGCCTTCTCATCTTTTATTATGTTGGAAATCATAGCTGAAGAAGAAAGCTTTTTAGCCTGAGAGACGGACCTAGCTTGGCTCTTGAGATGTTGCTGAGCCGATCTTAAAGCAGAGTTCCATCTGCAAATTCCTTGGTCCTTCAAGGCCTCCACAAGTCCAACACTTGTTGCCACAATCCAAGCTCTGCTTGCCATGATTCTTCTTAAAACACTGCTTGATTCGCGTTTGGTATGACTAAAAAGGAAACTCGGTGAGCAATGGAACACTAGATAGCAGGATTTTGGTTTGGTGGAGCAAAGGAGGGGAAGGGTTGTTTTATATACAGGGAAGGTTGAGATGCGAAAGTAGGTAGATGAAAGAAAAGGCCAAAACTCAGGGAAAACCAGAGGCGTGAGCAAGTGATTTTGGGATGTTGGACCATACACTCATGTCGCTTGCAACTAAGCACGTTGTGGATTTGGATTTTGAAGTGAGGTGATTAGACTTCATATAACGACAACCAGCAGGCGGTTTGGATCTTATAAAAAACCACTATACCCCCCAGTTTCCAGGGAAAGAGTTGTAACTTTTTGTTTTTTCATATAATTCTTCAGTTGGAACTCATATATACTTAATGCTACTCTAACATACTAGAGTGGGTGCTTTCAACTTTATTTGCAGTTCACTCTCCAGTCACCCACTCTGTAGGTTCACTAGTCTTTAGTTACTCTATGCCCATACATTCACAGGTCAGCCCCTAGAGCTAAAGTGCTATAATTTGTGGGCAAAATTAATTATGTGATCAATCATTTGGTTTCTCTGTGATGCGGATCAATCATGTGCATCAAAATGATTGCAACCCCATTGCCGAAAGTTTTCTGAAATGAATGATGAACATAATTGAAATTTTCAAGTGTTCTGGTAGTTCACAATGGATAAGCAATCTCCTTTCAAGTTTTGATAAATCCATCGCATGATTGCAACTTAGGACCAGTCTTTGTTATTTAACCCCACGGTTCAATATTCGTCGCCTTCAATAGAGATTATATTGAAGGAGGCGTTGGAGCAAGCATAAGTTCCTCAGCTTTTCTCTTGCACTTCACTTTCTTGGAATCATTGGAATACTGTAAATGCAATAATGCAATTTCCACTGGAAGGGGAAGTTTATGAAGGTGAAAAATGACGAGGAACACAAGTTGAATGGAGAAACACAATTTCATTAACTACATTATACACACACACAAGCCACAAGGAAAGCCAAAACAATAGCCCCAGAATTATCAGCCTCCATTTTTTTTTTGTTGGAAGAGACGACTGGTAGTTCAATACAAAATATATAAATATATAATTTAGTTGGGACCCCAGCAGCTTTAGTACATGACCGTCCTTAAGGACTTCTCAGACTGCTTTGTGTGGTTATCTTGTTTTAGTCTGGTGGAAACCATGGCAGAAGAGGAAGAAGAAGAAAGCTCGTTTTCTTGAGACAGAGACCTCACTTGAGTTCTCAAATGTTGTTGAGCTGATCTTAAAGCGTGATTCCACCTACACAGACCTTGATCCTTCAAGGCCTCCAAAAATCCAGTGCTGCAACACTCCAAGCTGCGCTTGCCGAACTCATCTTTTGTTTCTTCTGTAACCAAGGATGGTGTAACTCAGTGGTAAAAAATGAGCGTGTGTCTTTGTTAGGGTTTGGGTGGTAGGCCCTTGAATTATTTAACCGGAAGATTGAATAAAGAAGGATAAACTTTAATGAAAGGAAACTTTTATTGGAAAATGTAAAGATGAAATACACTAACTTTGTATATCTCTCAAACAAGTTCCTCATTCACACATTTTACCTTATTCTCTCAACTCACTCAATTCTACCCATACTTACCCATACTCCACATATTTATACTCTTCCACCTCCTTAACGAACAGTGGAGACCATTTTGATCCTACGGCTTGTATTTTAGATCTAGAAAATTCTATACAAACCTAGAAATATTCTACACGTTCTATATCTTTCTACACTATTCTAGAATGGACTATAAGTTACTAGAACACTCCATAAGTTTCAGCAATCTTCCAGAACCTTTTAGAGGCTTCCACAACACTCTAGAACCTTCCAGGTGCTTCCACAGTATTCCAAAACCTTCCAAGGGCTTCTACAACATTCTAAAACCTTCCAGAGGCTTCTACAATCTTCTAGAACCTTCCAGAGCCTTCCACTGCCTTCTAGAATATTTTAGAGCCTTTCATGATATTTTGAAACTTTTCGGGGAGAGAGAGTTGTTGATTATTTAATAGTTTTGATTTGGTGTAGGAAGTTGAAGTGAGTGTGGTTCTTTTATATATAGAAGGAAGCTTGAGATGCAAAAGTTCCTAAAACTAGAAGATAACTACAGATGAGAAAAACCAGGGGCTAAAAGAATTGTGCAGGTGGTTTTGGGGGCTTACAAGCCCATGGTTCCTTATTTTATTGCATGAATCAAGTTAAGCGTGTCCTCATCAATGGGACCACATGTTTTTATCACAAGTTTGTCACACACAGCTGTTGCCACTTCGCAAGATTCTTTCAAGGTTCTTATTTATTGATTTATTGTTACCCCTCCAAGAAGTCCTTATCTCTTTTGAGTTGATTATAGTTTTCTTCGGATCCAGTTGGAGGCTAAACCAATTAATAATGAAATCGCAATCTTCAAAGATTAAAAAACTGTGGCCACGTACCCAACAAATACACCCAGCTCATTCTGTTGTGAATGAGGCACGTATTGGTATCACTTCACAAATGAAGCCGTTCTTGATTTTGTTCAAGTGCTCAACAATTTTACAGTAACTCCTACGCACTTATATTAATAATTGAACAGTACATTTGTCAGGAATCTTTGGGCCCTGCGAATATTCAGGATATGATCATTGATCATTGCCTGTCTTCTAACAAGATGACGCTATTGATCTGTAAGAGAGATTTGCAAATAACATTGAAAGAAATCATATCTCAACTCCAAACTTGGAAGTTTAAACATTAAATCGCTAAATCTGAATTATAACCGCAAAGCAAACAATCCACATGCCATTAAAATTCACACGCTTCACAGAATAGAATGTCTTCATTTTAACATCTTATCTGTAATCAAAGATCACGAAGTGCCAGCTCCGTCCATTATGTTATTCTACTAAAACTTCAAGGATCATCAGTTTCTGATTTTGCCCCTATCTTCAGTAGGCAAGTTTGTTTTTCTCTTTTAAATCACGCACGCACGTATCAGTATGGAAATGTTGATAAAGTGATCATCTTTCGGATAGGAGGAAGCACATGCTCACAAAAAAGTGAAATTGAAGATGGAACAAATATTTAACGTGAGAAAAAATCAGACATTTCTATTAGCGTCTATCAAAATTTACATCACTCCGATACAGGGGAGAATAAACTAAAGCTACTACAGCACCAGAAAACTCATCCCCCATTTTCTGGTTGGAGGAAGGTTAGAGCTAGTAATTAATTACAAGATTGTTCTTTTTTTGGCCTCCCTTTGGCTTTAATTGGGACCCCAACAGCTTAAGTACATCACTTTCCTCAGGGACTCTTCTGATTGCTTTGCCTTCTCATCTTTTAGTCTGTTGGAAAACATAGCAGAAGAAGAAGAGAGCTTTTTAGCCTGAGAGACGGACCTAGCTTGGTTCTTGAGATGTTGCTGAGCTGATCTTAAGGCAGAGTTCCATCTGCAAATTCCTTGGTCCTTCAAGGCCTCCACAACTCCAACGCTTGTTGCCGCAATCCAAGCTCTGCTAGCTGAACTCATCCTATGATTCTTCTCAAAACGCTGCTTGATTTTCTTTTGGTATAACAAAAGGTAACTCGATGAGTGGTTGAACACTAGATATCAGGATTTGAGTTTGATGGAGCAAACTGGGGAAGGGTCGTTTTATATAGAGAAGCTTGAGAAGGGAGGTTGGGAAACCAGAGGCTGTGAGCAAGTGGTTTTGGGGTGTGGGACCATACGCTGGCGTCACATGCAATCAGGAGTGCTGGTACTGGATTTGGACTATGAGGTGACTTGGCTCCACTTAAGACAATTCGCACGCTGTTTCGAGCTTACTCATAAAACTACTGTGGCCCAAGGTTGAAGGACAAAAGTTGAAACTACTCTGCCCCGTGATTAATTCCCACTTTGTAAGAATGTCAAGTAAAACTGATTTTAAATAGGCACATTTAGGTCGGCTTCTCCAACAATCCATCCGATTAGTAATACTACTTGTTTGCACAAGTTAATTACTTAGATGATAGTTAAGCATCGGGTCGTTGCAGTATAGTGGTGTGTACTATTCCCGCCTGTCACCTGGCAACGGCGTCCTTTTTGTCGATTCCCTACAACTACTTTTTTCCCCACTAAAATGAAAAACGCAGATGAAAGGGAGAAGCAAATTTTCTTCGACTACACAATATATACAAGCAGCAAGGCAGAACAAACATCTGGCAAGTGCATGACTTTCCTAAGGTTATCTCAAACTACATCGTGTTGTCATGTTTTGTTAAGCCCTACTGACATAAAACCATAAAAGAGGGGAGGGAATCTCGAACACGTAGAGAGGAAAACTCTTAAAGAGTAATATCCATAAAAATTTAAATAAGAAACAACTAAAATAAACGTATTTGTTTAAATTAACGGTAAAATTTACTTTTCAAATTTAATTTATGATTTACGTCGTAAGCATAAGCATGTGATAAAATTTTATCTAAATTTATGTAAATATGGTTTTTGAACGCTAAAGCAAAAGCCTATTACGGCACCAGAAAGCTTGCCCTTCATTTTTTTTTTGGTGGGTGAAACAAGGAACTAATCACAAATGTTATTTGCTGTCTTCTCTTTTGCTTGAATTGGAACCCCAGCAGCTCAAGTGCATGACCGTCCTAATGAGCTCTCCAGACTGTCCTGTCTTATGGTGCTTGAGCCTTTTTGAAGCCATGGCAGAAGCAGATGAAGAAGAAAGCTTCTTCGCTTCTGAGATGGACCTAGCTGCTTGATTCTTCAGACGTATGTTGAACTGACCTTAAAGCAGAGTTCCATCTACAAATTCCCATTTTGCCATAATATGGAGTAAAATGATTTTAAGTGTCATATTTAGGAGCGGAGGGTCTATTTATATTATAATTTGCATGTAACTAAAATGTCACATTGTTGATAACACCATAAAAATATGAATGTGGAAATATATTGTTTACGTTTTTCATTATAATTGATACTAAATTTCAAATTCACTTGTTACGTACATAAAGTAGTTTTTTATTTCACTCATGTAGCCTTTTCAATAGGTAGGAACAAGCCTACCAAACTGCTACTTATTCAAAAGCTTGCACTAATTGATGAGTGGGTTATTTAGAGGGAACCCTTAATGGCGTCACTGTATTTACTTTGGAGATCGTTGAATCTGTCCCAGATCATGACTCCGCCGTACTTGGCAGATCCCTTAATCGCCGGAAGAACCTGAGAAGTCATAACGTCGGGTGGAATGAAACCGCCACTTGGGGCTGCCGCCTGAGATGCCGGAACCCCCAAGAACACCTGGCCGGCTTGCACAGTGTTCCATTGGTTCCATGAACTCAAAAGATTGTTAGTGTTCCCGCTGGTGTACATGCATGGAGGGTTGTTATAGAACTGAACCCAAACGTAGTTGAACAAGCCAGTGTTGATCGCATTACTCAGGTGAGCGTCTGGGAATGGACATTGCGGCGCCGCGGAGAGGATCAG
>JANTPZ010011494.1:0-10266 GCA_025593235.1 Vachellia pachyceras | reverse complement strand
ATATTAAAAGTTAGTATATGTTACATCTTATTTTGAAAGTCATGACTTTTACTTTGATATTTTGGTTACAAAATTGAATTTAATGGAATAGAAGTCCCTTATGATTTATTCCATGTTAATTTACATGATTTGTTGATATTCATGTTATATATTTATTATAAAAATTAGATTTCTGCAGGTATACAAATGGATAGTGAAACTGAGATTTAATGCAATGATTTAGCATTTCCATAAGGGATATTAGAGACTTGATGAGTATGCTTTAAAGATATCACATGATGACAATGTGTCATGCATAATTTAGCCAAGAAGAAGATATGCTCTGAAAGGCATCAGAGATTATCTACTTGACGAGAATTCAGTATACTCTATCAAGGTAAAAAGATAAAGGTGATATTGTTATCAGGGGGAATAAAAGTGACGATGTTATCATAAGGAGAAGTAAAAGTGATACTATTTCCAGGGGGAGAAAAGATCTTGCTGTACTCTTTTTTCCTTAATCAAGGTTTTATCCCACTGGGTTTTTCTAGTAAGGTTTTAACGAGGCACAACATTTATTTATGGACATCCAAGGGGGAGTGTTATAAAATTATATATAAATGTAGATGTCCATAAAACCCTTTGGATTCCACTTAGGATCCTCTCCCTCTTGATGCTAAATTCCATAACTTCCAACCCTATGATTCCTTATGCATAATGTCACATTCTTATAACCTCCCATGCTTTTATGTATATCATAATGTGGATTAATCATTGTGTTTATGGCATTATGACTCTTGGAAGGATTTGGTGCCTATAAATAGAGTTGTAATACAAATGGTTGGTTGTACTTGAAATCATATGGAATGAGATATGCTCTCTTGCTTCTTCTTTCAATTTTCTCTTCTATATTCTCATCTTCTGCTCTCCAATTTTCTTTACTTTCATATTTTAAATAAATATTACTTTTTTTATATATATCCTTTATTATAATTTTCTCAAATAAAAGGACCTTAGAACCAGATAGGCAAATGCCTGCGAGGTTAATGAGACGAACCTGAATCGAGTGGTGAATACGACACGATTCAAGAACGATTCTTCTGTCATGATTCAACATTCAAGAAAGGGACTATTAGCTTAGCCTACGAGGAACCCACACCCAACAAGATCAAATTCAAAGGTAAACCCCAAAATCCCAGCAGTTCCCTGGAGAGAGTCCTTATTGATACGATCCTTCCATTAACTTTTTCCGCTATCCCATCTCATTCGAGTTTTCAAACTTCTATCTTGTCCGTTTTGATTCCGGTGATTCCTTTTTGTTTCGAAAAAGAAACTTTTATGCCGTAAATACGTATAGGGTTCTCTTGAATTCTTTTGGCGTGATGAATATTCTGTCCTGTTTTTCGTTTTGCATCTGTTTTAGAGTTTCAAGCTTGGGTCCAACCACCATTGATCCCAAGCTTGAAGCCCAGTGACAGGCGGTTGCAATGTGAGATTAATTATTCAGTCCTTATTTTGTCGAATTTTCATGTTTATTTTTCATCATATGACTCCCTTCTGTTTCGCCCAAATGCCCTTAAGCTCTGATGAATGTATGCTGAATCGTTCTTTTCGACCCTTCCGTGGATAAATGTCTGTCTTTTATTTTATACCAGCGAACAAGTTCGTGCCCTGTTACAATTCTGTGTTTGTGCTTGATGTGGACTCTTGAAGCATTTTCTCGTTAGTATAGATATATGACAACATGACATTATGTTACCTTAGCTATTAAACACAATAGACCAATGCCCTTATACTCTTTCTATGATAAATGATGGGATTTCACGTAGGAAATGTACCTATTTACAACCCAGAGATCAAGTTCAATGCGCTTGTGCTATTGATTACATAATACTGACAGCTTCCTGGCCCTGGTTCTTTTCTGATTTGATTATGCCACTTCCTTTGATCATCTTGAACTCTTATGGGTTATGACACTTGTTGGTTTTGACAAATTTGAACACATGTATACACACACTGGTTCAAATAAAATATCACAGTTACGCTGTGCCACGGCATGTGGAACCCACAAGCTTTTGTTACATCAGGTTTCGAAGATGCTTTATTCCTTCCCCGCTGTTAAGTTTTGTCGTTGTTTTTTCACCAATTTGCAGAAAATAACATTCAGTTGTGTTGTATTCCAGATGGAAGCACAAAACTCGCAGGATGTACGAGTTATTGAAATTCGTGGACACATCTCTGATGGTGGAAGGGCTGTTGGGGGAAGTAAGGTTTGTGGGGAAGCACCATGTGGGTTCTCAGATGCCGGAGCCATCTCCAGGGATTCCAAAGAACGATCAACTTCCATGCGAAAGCTTCTGACGGCAGTGATTCTTTGTGTTGTTTTCATGAGCATTGAAGTTTTTGGCGGAATCAAAGCTAATAGTCTTGCTATATTGACTGATGCAGCACACTTGCTTTCAGATGTTGCAGCTTTTGCCATCTCATTATTCTCTTTGTGGGCTGCTGGATGGGAAGCCACCCCTCGCCAGTCATATGGATTTTTCAGGATAGAGATTCTCGGAGCCTTGGTTTCCATCCAACTAATATGGTTGCTTACAGGGATTCTAGTCTTTGAAGCCATTCAAAGACTCATTGCTGGTACTCAAGAGGTTAATGGCCTATTAATGTTTTTGGTTTCTGCATTTGGTCTATTGGTTAACATTATCATGGCTCTTTTATTGGGTCATGATCACGGACATGGACACGATCCTCGTCATGACCATGGATCTGTAGTTTCTACCCATCACCATCATCATGATAAAGAACATTCAAGAGATGAGCCCCATCACCATAGTCATGACGATGTCAGCGAACCACTTATAAATGTATCAGAAGGAAAACCAGAGAAGAAAGAATGGAACATTAATGTGCGAGGAGCTTATCTCCATGTACTTGGGGACTGTATCCAAAGTGTTGGGGTGATGATCGGAGGAGCAATCGTTTGGTACAAACCTGAGTGGAAAGTAGTTGACTTAATCTGCACGCTAGTGTTCTCTGTGATTGTTTTGGGGACAACGATCAATATGCTGCGAAGCATACTTGAAGTGTTGATGGAGAGCACGCCAAGAGAGATAGATGCAGCCAAACTTGAACGGGGGCTGCTGGACATGGAAGAAGTTGTGGCTGTTCATGAGTTGCATATATGGGCCATTACAGTGGGTAAGGTTTTACTGGCTTGTCATGTGAAAATTAGGCCAGAAGCTGATGCAGACTTAATGCTGGACAAGGTTGTAGACTATATCAAAAGGGTCTACAACATAAGTCATGTGACCATTCAGATAGAGCGCTAGTACCGTCTTGGGTCAATTGGTCTTTTTAGTTTTTTACTCTAGAATTCAACTTCCTTGACCTCAATAATGCAGCATATGATTTTCTAGTAATCTAAAGAGCGACAGTACAAATTGCAATTAATATTTGCATATCAACTTGTGCTATTTCTTTAGGTGTCAATGAGGGTTGAGCTATACCGTTTAGTTTAGTTGCCTGGTATTTTGCTCTGGTCTGAAACTGTAGTTGCTTCAATTGGTGTGTGTTTGTCTGTCTTTATATGGTTTCATACACAAGACTACTCGTTGAAGGACTTTGCGCTGTTGGAGGACAAAACAATGGGACCTTTCCATTAACATGGCTAACGGTACCATTTTTGGTGCCTGTTAGTCAATGTTCACTCAGTCACACACAAGCACATGGGACTGCAAAAGGGTTGAGTTATTTTCTTGATAGCGCCAGCTCAAGTTGTCTCACGGCTTAATGGGGTTTGGCAGCTTCACTTTTAGGCATAACCACTATTGGTGACTAGTGAGTTACTGATGAGATGAGCACGAGACTGAGGTCTTTGGTTAAAATGTTATGAGGAGTGTGACTTCTTAAGAAGATTCATTCTGAATTTGAATTTCCAAGTGTTTAATATCCCATCGACACTTCAGATTTTCCTAATATTGTAAGGATTAACATTTTGAAGCTTTAACCTGATTTTTCAATTGTGGCTTTACATTTCACGATATAAATATTTAAGAAAAGTTTTGTATCAATTTGAGCAAATGTGCTTATCATGAGTAAATTGAAACAAACCCCTAGGTGATGTTTAGTTTAGGATGTGGTTACTTTAATTTTCGGACAAATAATGACAAAATAGTTTCAAGTTGAAAGGAAAAATTTCGTTGGGAAGTAAGGGATGGCATAACTCTAGTATAATCTACCAATAACCAAATTTTCGGATAGATCGATTCAAAGATAAGATTAGTGGAGGAGAAATGATATCTTTGGAGTTTCCACGTCTTGATTTATATATATATATATATATATATGACAGATTTATCTCCAATGCTCTTGAAGTGTTTCCATATATGCATGTGTGTTTCTTCTTGGCAGTGAATTTGTGTTCACACACGTAGTATAATTAAATCTCAGAATCAAAGGGCACGCTGCACCCAGAAAGAACAGTGTGATTCCATAGAGGCAAGAAAATGGAATATCGGGTAGGCTATAGTAGCGAAATATCGCCTTATACGGCCAAAAACGCTCTCGTCTGTGAGCAATTCTGCTACGCTTATTTTAAAAAATTTAAAAATTGTACACAGGTCATTTTATTAAAAAAAATAATGTTTATGAAAATAAATAAGAATTTTACATATGATTAATTTATCTGGATTGTTCTGTTTTGGGTACTGTGAATGAGATGCGGGGATGGAATGTGAACTTGTGAAACCTACTGGCAAACAAAAAACTTCCTCTCACCCCTTGTTCTTTTATAATACACAATCAACTATTATATAAACCAAGAAATTACGGAAATTTAACATTTTGAAAAAATAAAAATAACAGAGAAATGGAATTAAGGGAATTAACAATTGAATTATTATTTTTTACAAAATTATAAAATAAATAAAAATTATTTTAATTTTTTATAAGGATATTGTTGCCCACCTATGTACAAAAATGTACATATCATATCTTATCAAATGTTATCCCATAATTATTGAATATATATTATAAATGGAAAGTTTAATTTTATCTTAAATGTTTTTACATATGAGTTATGAAAGTTATTTTGAATTAATATCATCTCTAAAGAGTTAAAGAATGAGTAACATTCTAGCCATTAAAAGACTATTAACTATTGTGGGTGTTTAGGAAGTGATCCACAATCACGTTACACGTAAATCGAGATAAAATTCATTTCACATAGTGTATGTATGGCAAATCTTTATCCCAACGGTACACTTAAGTCAAGATAAAAGGCATCTCGATATCTGTAAAAAGTATCTTGAAATCCGTAAAAAAATATATTGAAATCCGTAAATTCTTCACAAAATTTGTAACTCCTTTCTCCCCACGAATTCCTAAACACACATATATTTATCTTAAAATCTGTAAAATCATTTTTTTCGGTAGATTCTCAACCACGCATTAACTTTTTTTTACGAGCAACGATGACATTACTCTTTTTTTTAACACTTGTAACTCGAATTTAATAAAAAAAAGTTCACATACTCGCAACTTTTACACTGAAACTCATGATATATAATTTGACTTTGAAGACCCTGTTATGAAAGATTGATTTGATGTTAGGGGTTTCATTTTGTAAAGGTGAGTTGAAAGGTGTAACTGTGTAATGAAACGGGAATGTTGATGGAATGAGAGGACCGTGGAGATGACATGTGACCGATGGAGACTAATACAAAGCTTCTTTGTAACAATATTTTTAAAAATTGAAATATACATTTAAGAGTATTTTTCAGTAAAATGAGATAATCTCTTTTTTTTTTGCCAACAAAATGAGATAATCTCATTCATATATTTATCTCGATTTATATAAATATATTTTTTACAATATTTTTAAACGGACACGTAGATTTACAGGTTTTTCATTTCATTACCAGAGGGCTGCTATGCCCCTCGCACATGAACGACACCACATCACATGCTTTGTTTCCATAAAAGCCTTTAGTCCTCCCCGCTACACCGTGCCCTTATTAGTACGTCAAATTCAATACGTGTCGTTTTCATAACCATGTTCTATTGGTAAACTAAAAGTTATTCCTAAATTATATTTTATCTGATTTAAAATATATGAGTTACATATCTTATTTATAAAAAATAAAAAAATTAAGTTACTTAAATTAATATGTCTAATTATAACATATTTACAATGTCAATTCAATATAATATACAAAATTTTATAATAACAAACAAAAAACATGTCTAATTATCTACTAGTAACATTCATCGGCCTTCATAGTTTTTTTTTTTTTGCCAATCCTATCCTAATAGGATGTGTCGGTCAATAATTGGAAAGGCAACATGTTTCACCATTCATTTAGATTATCTCAAGGGAGATCACGATGCTCGTATGTGTGAAATGAAGCTAAAAAAATAAGCTTTTAGTTATTTTTTTCCTTCAAGTAGAGTTATCTTTTTAATGGAGATAATTTTATTTAAGATACCAGCAAACTCAAAAGTGCATGTAATTTATCCAATTTTCCTTCACGAAACGCTTATGTGTAAAATGAAGCTAAAAAATGAGTGTATCTTGATCAACGGGAATTCAATCTTTAATTTATTAAATTTGAGTAACTAACCCCTTTCGCCTAACCAACTCCTGTTTGTAAGTTTTAAATATTTAATTACAAACGAAACTTATATTTGAGGAAATTAACATGGGTTCCTTTAGTTCCCCTAGCTCTGAGTGTAACATTTTGCCAAAGTGCATGTACCATTCTTTTGGTGATAATCTTGTTCAGCACACTGTTGAACATTAATACATAATATATGTATATTTTTCAACGGAGATTTATATTTTTAATACATAATGGTTTATCTCCTTCTATTAGATCTAACCGTCGTTTCGCCTGTGCCTGAATATGCTGTAACTAAAGGAAAAAAGACATCAATGGACTCCTAACTGAACCCAGTCTGGCTGGTTGTACTAGTTGGGCTCACCATTGGACTTATAAAAATGACAGGTGGGGGTCAAAAAGGAAATAAACAATAATTAGGAGACAAAAGTGAGTAATTTATCCAAAAGAATAGGAGGTTTTGCGGAAATTGAGAAATGATCCGTCACCAGACGAGTGGAGGACACACAATCCACACAAGGCCTTTCCAAGGTCATTTCCTTCTCCTTTTCCGTCCTTCCCTCCTTTTCTTATTCGTACTCTTCAATATGCAAATATGCAAAAGAAGGAAACTGAAACAGAAGAGAGAGAGAGAGAGAAACACAGAGTGCCACAACTGTCTGTCCTCGCTGCTCGACAAAATTGCCACGCCAATAATGCTTGGGACCTTGGTACGATACACAAAACAAAACTCTCTCTCTCTTCTGAAATCTCTCACTCTCTCACCAGTCACCAACTCTCAGTTTCATATGCATCATTATATTCTGCCATATCTCTTCTAAATTTTCCACCTTTCGTTTCTTACCACAATCCCTCTCCTCCATGAACTCCCCCCACACCATTTCATGTTTTAACCTCATGTCATAGCATTGATTGTGTGTGTTATTACAATATTCTGCAGAAGAGTATATGCATTGTTAGCACATCAGAAAGCAAAGGGATATATATGTAGATATTGTAATTATATGGGGTGTCCTGGTGCTTCTGGGGGATTGAGCTTTCATTCTCTCCTTTTGTTTTGTTAGCATCATCATCCACATTCAGCAACCAACCTACGGAAGAATTTAAAGACCAGTTCTGATGGAGAGGCTTCTTCAAGGACCCATCAATTCCTGCGTATGTTTGATGGTGTTTGCTTAATTTCCTTTGTTTCTTGGTTTTCTTACTTCATCATTTTTGCCTTTTCCTGGGATAATCCATTTCTAGAACCATGAAACCGTACTGCATTTACTCCTTAAATATGTTTGGCATTTATTGCTCTGTGTTGTGTTATTTTCCTGCGAATATACATGCGTCTGCAAAATTCTGCACCGTGTGATCTCACTCTCTTTCACAATATTCTAAACGTGTTCCTCTTACTCCTTTTATCTTATCTGTTGAAACTGAATCCCCAACCCGAATGGTGGAATGATATATTCTTTGCTTATTTTAAGTTTTCTGCATTTGAATTGTTATCTCCTTGTTGCAGTTCTTTGGTGAGTATTTGGGAGTGAACTGCTTCGAGCAAGGTCTGATTGAGAACGAAGATGAAGAAGAACTTTTGATATCACTATCGAGTTTGGAGGATAAAATGCCATTTCTTGAGATGCTTCAGAGTGTGGAATCTCAAACCCCACAATTTTTTCCCTTCACAGATTCCAACTTTCAGTTTCAGACACTTGTAAACCAGAAGAAACCATGCGAAGAAGGAGAGAGGGAAAAAGCGTGCTTATCTAAAATAACAGAGACCCAAATTCATGCGCCGCCGGAGCTAGAGAGCTGCGTCACCCATGAGACGGCGGCCTTGCCGTTGTCGCTGTCGCCGGAGAAATCTGAGAACTGTAGGAGAAAAAGGAAGAGAACGAGACCAGTGAAGAGTAAGGAAGACGTGGAGAATCAACGCATGACCCACATTGCCATCGAACGCAACCGCCGCCGTCAAATGAACGACCACCTTAGTGTTCTCAAATCACTCATGCCCTCTTCCTATATTCAAAAGGTAATCAATTTCTTTTTTTTCCCCCAATAAATAGTGCCAAAACCCCATTAGAAAAAAAATAATGTTTTGTCTCATAAAAGAACTACCGCCTCCGTAAGTTCAAACCCAGTTCTTCAAATTCAGTTCTTGTGTTTTCCAATGACAAAAATGCCATTTTTAGGGGGACCAAGCGTCCATTATCGGAGGTGCAATAGATTTCGTGAAGGAATTGGAGCAGCTGCTACAATTCCTGGAGGCACAGAAAAGAATAAGAAGGAAGGATGATGAGATTGGATTCAGCTACGGAACGACGTCGTGCGGAGAAGAATCATCAAACTTTGTGGAAGAGTTGAAGGCAGAGAACAAGTCAGAGTTCGCCGAAATAGAAGTAACTGTGATTCAAAATCATGTGAACCTGAAAGTTCAGTGCAGGAGAAGAATGGGGCAGTTAGTGAAGACCATAGTTGGTCTTGAAGATCTTAGGCTAACTATTCTGCACCTAAACATAGCCTCCTCTCAGGCCTCCGTTCTCTACTGTTTCAATCTCAAGGTATTACTCTGTCTTTTGTTTTTGCCCGTCTTTTCTCTATTTTCTTTCCCCCCCTTATAAGTTCTTTTGTTTTTTAAATGGGTCAACTCATTACTGTTGAATCTGTACTGTTCTGTGCTTCTGACTTCTAATCTAAGCCCAACCTGGCTTCTCTTCTTCCAAAATATCTTTTTCATTACAGAAATTTGAAATTTCACATTTTTTTCATAGAACTACCTCTTTTCATATGCTACCTTGTAGGCTCTGGGCATTGTGACGAGACCTTCATGAACTTAGAGTCTCTAATATCTTTTCAAAATAGAACTACCTCTTTGCAAAATATCTTTTCAAAATTTGAAATTTCACATTTTTTCATAGAACTACCTCTTTCCAAAATATCTTTTCTATGATTTTAAAAAAAAAATTAAGGAGTCTCTAATATATACAACATATATATAACGCATCGTTTTGGTGACAAGCATTTATGAACTTAGAGGCTTTTCTCCATGAAGAAGAGCGACAAAGAAGAACTTACCCACCACAACGAGTAAAGAGTTAATTAGTGAAGCACAGAGCTTTGTGATGATTAGCGATTTGGTTTTTGATGGATGCAGATAGAAGAAGAGTGTAAAGTAGTGACGCCAAGTGAAATTGCAGAAGCAGTTCAAGAGATGTTGAGGTTCATCAATGGAAGCTAACAAAAGAAGAAGGAGAAGATGAAAGAGTGAAAGGAGGAGGGATGGGACTGGGAATGCAGAGAAACGAGGAGCAGAGGGAACTGCTATAGAGCATGTGAATTGTATGTATGCATTTCCATTGTGTGTGTGTGTGAGACAGACGAATAGAGTACAGATTAAGGATTAAGAAACCATCACATAATCCTTTGTTCTGCTCCTTAAATAGTATCTCCTTAATTTAATCATAGTCCTTTTATGTCCAATCTCTCTTCCTTCCATTTTTTCCCCTGTCAATTGGATGATTCACTTGTTCCGCTGCTTTTCCAAAATTGGATTATCCTGTTTTAAATGACTTCTTCCCCTTCATTTCTAAACTCTCAAGTTTCCAACTATCTCAATTATTTTAGCATTAAATCCTTTTATTTTGAGAAAATCAAGATGACATTATAAGAAAATAATGTAATT
>JANTPZ010011493.1:0-10693 GCA_025593235.1 Vachellia pachyceras | reverse complement strand
CAATACAATAAAATACTATATTAAATTGCTAAATGAAATAGCATAATATAACATAAATAAATGAAATGTAAATAACAAAGGTGAAATAAAATAGCATAAAATAAATGAATATAAATAACATAATATGACAAGAAATAATATGACTAAATACAAATGAGAAATAATTAAATAGAAAAATAAAATATAAATATAATATATTTTATATTATATATATGTATATATGTCAATATAAATAAATGTGTATATAAATAAATATGCAATAAACATTAAATAAATGTGGCATATATATGTGTGTGCGCATGAGCAATTAATAAATAAAAATGTATAGATGTAATAATATAAATAAATATCACAATATAAATAACATAATATAACATGAAATAAAATAGCTAAATGCAAATGCTAAATAAGTAAATAAACAAATGAAATATAAATATAATATAACGACATAAAATATAAATAACAACATAATAGAATATAAATGTTTTTTTTGCCGAATAATAGAATATAAATGTTATGAATAAGATACTCTAAAAAAATGTAAATAAAGAATTGTGAAGGATATTAAAATGAAGTAACAATAATCTCCAATCTTAATTATGGAACCCGATGTATGTAACAATCGGTAAAGAATATCTTCAATTCCATATAATGATTTAGATTATCATAGATATGTAGATCAAATAAAATATAATAATAAAAGAAGAACAAGAACAAGAAATTACTAAAATAACTATAAGAAAAATATATCTTCGTTAATTCGTGTTGATAACGTGTTATAAACTAAAGGAAATAAAAAAGAGATGAAGGGAGAATTAGAGAGAAAGATGAAGCAATGCTTTCTTCACTTAGATGTGCAAAAGGTGTGGTACAAAGTGTCCTATTTATAGGCTCTCAACTCCAAGCAAGAATTACATAGAATCAATAGTAAATTTAATCCCCATTAGTGTACAAATTGTAACCCTTGAGTTATTGGCATGAAGACCCATAAACACTATTCATTGTAGAGGTTATGGATGATAAAATGAAAGGTCAAGAGGTGAGGGTTTATGGACATCCATAATATATAATATTTTATAACAATAACATGTTTCTTCTGTTAATAATAATATATTTTAGTTACTATTTTTGCCGACATCTTAGTTACTATCAGTTCCTCTTTTTTGCCATTAATTTATTTATGCGTCTGCAACTACGTGTGATGCGGGAAGTGTCATCATGGTGCATATACTGTGTAGCGCAAAGTAAAATAAGTGTTTCTATGCATGCGTCTTCATCAACCTGGCCACTATTTGGGAGCACTTGATAAAATGAGTGCTTTTACATAATACATTGTTAATCCTTTAAGTTTATTTTTATTTTAGTTTTGATTTCTCAAATTTAAAATCATTAGGTTTGATCCTCAAATTTCATTTTATTTAAAATATTAATCCCCATATATAATCTAATAAAAATATTTATCATTTTGCTATTTGTGGGATCAAACCCATTGATTGTAAACTTAATGGATCAAAACTAAAATTATGGTAAATTTAAAGGAATAAATATTATAATAACCCTTATATTTAATATAAAATGAGTGACATTGTAATATTTTATAGGTAAAAAAGGTGGAATTTTGACTTATGGTTTTTTAAAAGATAAACATTGTAAAGTTGAGGATGCCGTTAATATTTTTTGAGGTGTTTATCTTTAAAAAAAATCATAAAAATATTTAAAACACCACTATTTTTTATCCATAAAATATTAAAATGTCACGTGCATAATGCACAATGACCAAAAGAAAAAAGAAAAAACCATTTGAAAAGTTGATCAAAATTAAGGCGCAACAAATTCGGGGGACAGCTGAGAGGTGGCGTACCCAAATCCATAATTAGCAGTAGTATCTGTATTTCCAGAAACAAAATCGATTAAGAAAGTGTAATCGCTATGCACAATTTTAATGGTATTATATTGTCAATCAATTATCTTTATCTAAGATCATAATTAATGAATTAACTACAATCTTTGACTAAGTATCTCTTAGGTTTCTTGCTTTGGTGTCGGTAATAAAAATCTCCACTCGGGACCACACTTAAAATCATCAACATACAACACGTACACACAGGCACAGCCACAGCCACAGATATAAAGACTGAACATGTATCAATTACAAGCTCGCAGACACTTGAAGCTAATTAATTAGTTCTTATGGAATACCAATTCTCAGCTTTCTTGCTTCTTTTTCCCTTCGTCCTCTTCTTGCTGTTCCTTCTTCGCCTCATAAAGCCAAAACATAGTAAAGATAATAGGATCAAAATCCCGGGGCCATGGAAGCTTCCTGTATTGGGAAACCTTCATCAGTTAGCAGCAGCAAGCTCTTCACTTCCACACCACGCCTTTCTTGAACTATCCCTCAAACATGGACCTCTCATGCATCTTCAACTTGGTGAGGTTTCTACAGTGATAGTATCTTCCCCTGATATGGCTAAAGAGATCATGAAGACCCATGACCTTGCCTTTGTGCAGAGGCCACACAATTGTAGTGCCAATATTTTTTCTTATGGAGCAAAAGATATAGCTTTTGCTCCTTATGGTGATTACTGGAGGCAGATGAGGAAAATATGTACGCAACAGCTCTTAAGTGTCAAGAAGGTTAAATCATTCTCCCATATACGACAAGATGAGGTACTGATACCATATGTGAAGTACTTTGATATTTGGCATCACGTGAAAAAAAAAATTATTATTTGCTAAAAAAACTCCGATGTTTGTCATTCTGGCCCTATCTGTCATTCCTGTTATATATCTGAAGTACTATAGGTGAAAAAAGACCCTGATTGGAGGGTGTCTGGAAGAGCTTACTTTCAAGGTCTTATGTCTTATAAAATGATAAAATGAAACTCTCGTGTGTTTACATCCAATATATTTTGATTAACTTATTTTAAATGATTTTGCTTTATACGTAGTAAATACATTAAAGGAATTTTATTTCATAAAGCTCTAAAGAGCTTACCTTTCTAAAGAGATTACATAAAATAAATTAATCAAACACATGCTAAAAAGACAAGTATACACAGCTTTATTCTCACCAATAGCTTTTGAAAAACCAAAATATTTCAGAATGAACACTTAAAAAGATTACAGCTTCTACCTAAATATATATTATCGTATGACTAGAGGGATGCTTTTCTATATTTATGTTGATAATAGACTTTGATATATATATATATATATCAATATATTTCTTCATCGTCTTCCTTTATCAGGTATCTAAGCTCATAGAGTCAATCCAAACATCAGTAGGTTCGGTATTTGATCTCACGAGCAAGATTTACTCTTTGACAAGTTCTATACTTGTGAGGGCAGCATTTGGTGAAAATAGTAGTAAAGATGGTGAAGAGCTGGTGCAAGTGCTCCATGAAGCAGTGAAACAATTGGATGGGTTTAACTTTGCTGATTTGTTTCCGTCAAAGAAACTAATCCATCTCATGTCTGGAATGGAAGCAAGGTTGTGGAAGATTCATAAGAGATTTGACAAGGTTTTAGAGAATATTCTACAGGAGAATCTAAAGAAGCATATGAAAGCATCAGAAGGAAGCGAGAGTACTGATGATTTGGCAGAAGAGGAAAGTAATCTTGTTCAGGTTCTTTTGCGGATCCAGAGAAGTGAAAGCTTTGATGTCCCTATCACAACCAACAACGTTAAAGCGGTTATTTGGGTTAGTACTTTTTTACTATGTCGGTTTATATATCATAGGGTATAACCTAGGTTGAAAGAGATCATATTTGGGTGTTTTTCAGCCCAAAAACAGGCTAACATATTATAAACACACACACTAGCTAGAAGGCCACACCATGTTTAAACCTTTATCTTTTATACTGTAACATAGCTTACCCTTTCTTACAAACTCGTATTTATTGGAGACTCAAGTATTTTTTCCCCAAAACATCGGTGAAAATTTTCTATTTAATAATTTTATCAAAAATTGAAGGACCTAAATTAGGGTTTCGATAGTTACTGTGTATGAAAGTATGCAAAATACGTATACTTACTGGGTATAAAAACGTTTTAGATTCTTTAGATTAATATAATTTTTAATCCTCCTATTTAGGTTTGTACTTCTATGAACATCTAATTAACACATTTTTATCCCCTTTCCTTACCTTTTTCCTTCAAATTTTTCTGCAACGCCTTTTGTCATTTCTTTATCTCTCTCTCTCTCTATATTTATCTACAATCTTTTCACTCTTTTTTTTTTTGTTAGATTTTACATATGAACTATCCTTAAATCTTATCCTCTGCATCAAACATAATTATGTGCTTATCATCATTATTGTAGGGTATGTTTGGTGGTGGAACAGACACTTCAGCATCAGTAATAGAATGGGCTATGTCCGAAATGATAAGAAATCCAAGAGTGATGGAAAAGGCACAAAATGAGGTTAGAAATGCTTTTACTGACAAGAAAATAATAAGAATTGATGATAATAGTGAAACAACACAACTTAGTTACTTAAAGTCAGTAATAAAAGAAACTTTAAGGTTACACCCACCAGTTCCTTTGTTGCTGCCAAGAGAATGCAGAGAAACTTGTCAGATAAAGGGATATGAAATACCCATCAAAACTCAAGTTATAATAAATGCATGGGCACTTGGAAGAGATCCAAATTACTGGTGTGATGCTGAGAGTTTCATACCTGAGAGGTTCCAAGGTAATAATAATTTTGATATTGACTTCAAAGGAACAAACTTCGAGTACATCCCTTTTGGAGCGGGAAGAAGAATGTGTCCAGGAATTTCATTTGGTTTGGCAACTGTTGAGCTTCCTCTAGCTAGCTTACTATACCACTTTGATTGGGAACTTCCAAATGGAATGAGACCAAAAGATTTAGACATGACTGAAAATCTTGGTGTTATAACTAGAAGGAAGAGCAATCTGTGTTTGATCCCCACACCATATACAAAAATAGCTACAGTTTGTTAGAGTTCCTACTGAAGTATCCACTATCCACCTTTCTTAGTATTGAAAAAAATCAGTGAAAAGCCTTTATGGAAATTTTATTAACCAGAACAACCTGATATGTAATCGATGTATACAGATTGTACTGGTACATGAATTCATCAGGTCTTTCTTGTTAATAAAATTGTCAAACTAAGCCTTTTCACCGATTTTTCCTTTTATGATCTATCTATTTACTTGTTTGTGTTTGAAGATGTATTCTGAAAGTTTTGTTATTTGACTGTTGAATCGAGTGGCTAGTCAAGGATGAAAATGTATTAGTTAGAAAGTGGAAATGATGATGACTAGCTATATAATTAAGACAGCTAAGTGTAATTCCTGCAAACTGTTGTGTCATAGCATAGCACATATATATATATATAATTGTTGTATTGACTGCTTTGTTTTGAATGTATGTCGTCGAGTTCTTTATTCTGGATTGGTGGATGCATTTTGATATTACGTCGTACGTGCATTGGATTTAGACAACACTGTTACTTTGTTCTGTTCAACAGTCTTCTGTTCAAAGTGGAGTTTGACTTTCCACTTTCGATTTAGAAATTTCGCTCTTTTCTTTGCTAACCAGAAAATTCAATTTTGATTTAGACTTTTATTATCAAGATGAAAAGAAAAATAAAAGCGTTGTTTCAATAGTTGGGGAGAAGATAATTATGTGATGGAAAATTAATGAGTGAGTTTATTCCCTGTGTCAAGGTCACTTCACAGACCCTGCAGCCATAAATCATGGCCTCTCATTGTTGATTTAATAAAACAGATGTGATTACGTGCTCTTTCCTTCTACCTGATTATATGAAATTCACGGATATTAACTAAGAAGTGGTTGAATTAAGAATTAAGAGTAAAAGTGAAAAAAGTGAATTAAATTTTTAGACAAATAAAAAATTTAGTTTATAAAAAAAATATAAACTTTACATTGTAAAAATTATAACTTACATTTAATACTAGAGTATAAATGGGCAATAGTATAGTTAGTGATATACGTCTAAAATGATTCGTGATTGACAACCACTTTTGTGTAAATGCCACTTTAATTTCTTTCCTTTTTTTTTTTTTTTTTTAACTGAAAGGTTTCTTATTTTGGGGTCCCCCCCCCCCAACGCAGCACCGCACTTGATTGGAAAATTCTATTCGGTAGTCTATTGTACCATTTTCATTTGATTATAAGTATATTTTAACTAATTTTTTAAGTGTTAAAGAATTGTTAATTAAGTAATTAAATATACCTTAAATTGATAAAATTTTCTAAATTTACCCTTGTTAAAATGTTCTCTCTTTGCATTTACAAATCATTTTCACCTCTCTTTTCAACAAGAATTAAATAAAGGTAAAATTAAAAACTAATCTCTAGGTGAATTTATATTTATAATGAAAAATTTCTTTCGAGAATGAACATATTATAAGAATCAGAGCAGTAGATTATTAATATTCTTAATCCATCAAGTTGTAAGTAATTAGACTTCTGGTTTTATATCTATTGCCAGAAGCCTACCTATCTATCTACCCACCCACATTATGTTTAAGGATGTGTTTGCTAAGAGGCTTGTTTGTTGGAGCGTTTGGAAAAGCCAAACACATGTTCAACAGTGTTTTTTCGTAAAACGAGATAATCTCTTTCATATATTTACCTTGACTTGCATAAAAGTACTTCTCTATCGCGTTTCCAAACGGGCACAGGTTTTTTTATCAGACTATTAAATTTTGTGGCTTAGGCAAGTATGAATTTTCCCAGGGTTAGAAGCTTCCCGTTCAAGACTATTAGATGATGACGAATGTAATTTCCTTCTAATTATACCTTTATTTACGAAGATGCTGAGTGTCAGGGAGAACAAATAGGGAAAGAGAAGAGAGATAATGAGTGGAAAAAATAAGATAAATACATATGATTAATTGGGCTTAAAGTAGAAAAGTGTATTAAATATTTAGGTAAAACAAAATTGTTCCTTGTATAAAGAATTAATTTTATAAAAGAGAATGTTATTTATAAGTATAACCTTTAACAAAAACCATCCAAATCATGCAAAACAATCTTATGGTTAAAATTAATTAAAAGCAATACATATATAAGATATATAACGTTTTCCAGATTATCCTTATTTATGAATATGATGAGCATGAAAAAAGAGACGGGAGGGGCAATTATTAATTGAGGTAAAAATGAAAAATGTGCATTAAATTTTTAAATAAAATAAAATTGTAATTTATATATGGGGTTAACTCTATGTAAAAGGACGTTGTTACAAATAAGATTGGGTATTTGTCACCAACCAAGAGAAAAAATAGGATTGGGCGTCTGTATAATGGTCTAATATGGAAATCCCCCACGGCACGACACTTTAATAAAGAAACTCCACTTTTCAACGTTAAGGTCCCCACACAAAAATACAGACACACACAATCACAGCGATATATAGAGTTTGAACTTGGACATGCAACATCAATTGCAAGCTCACGCTTGAAGCTAATTAGTCCCTTATGGAATTCCAATCTTCATCTTTCTTTCTTTTTCTTATCCCTTTCCTCTTGCTCTTCTTGTTTCTTCGCCTCGCAAAGCAAAAACATGATAAAGCTCATAAGATGAAAATCCCAGGGCCATGGAAGCTTCCTGTATTGGGAAACCTTCATCAGTTATTAGCAGCATCAAGCTCTTCACTTCCACACCATGCCCTTCATGAACTATCGCTCAAACATGGACCTCTCATGCATCTTTAACTTGGTAAGATTTCTACAGTGGTAGTATCTTCTCCTGATATGGCTAAAGAGATCATGAAGACCCATGATCTTACCTTTGTGCAGAGGCCACAAACTTTTAGTACCAAGATTCTTTATTATGGAGCAACTGATATAATTTTTGCTCCTTATGGTGATTACTGGAGACAGATGAGGAAAATATGTACTCTATATCTCTTAAGTGCCAAGAAGGTTCAGTCATTCTCCCGTATTCGAGAGGATGAGGTACTGATGTATTCTTTAATGTATAACTTATTTAGATAGTTGATATTGGTCCTAAATGTAGAACCTACCTCTAATTTATATTTTTTTTTTAAGTTACCTCTATTGATATTGATGCTCTTTCAACAATAATTAAGTAAGGAAGGGAATCAAGGAAGATGATTAGAGTGTTTTAAAATGGAAAAACATGTTATATTACCTAACTAACATCCTCAATTCGGTAGGTAAATAAATCATACATTTAGGATCTAAAGAGTAATCCACAACATCCGATGAGCTTAATTAGTGGGATCTTATATATGGTTTACAATTTCTACTTAAATATTCTAGTTGGATTTTATGATATTTTCAATGTTTAAGTAATTTTGTGATTTCAAAATTTCCTCATTTCATCAGGTATCTAAGCTCGTAAAGTCAATCCAATCATCATCAAGAGGTTCGGTTGTTGATCTCACAAGCAAGATTTACACTTTCACAAGTTCTCTTGTTTGTAGGATAGCATTTGGAGACAAAAGTAGTAAAGATGGTGAAGTGCTTGTGCACCTGCTCCATTTAGCATTAGAACAAGTGGCACGGTCTCAGTTTGCTGATTTGTTTCCTTCAATGAAACTTATTCATCTCATGACTGGAATGAACACAAAGCTAGTGAAGATTCACAAGGAATTTGACAAAGTTTTTGAGGATATTCTCCAAGATGAGAGTGCCTTGGAAGAAGAAAATCTTGTTCAGGTTCTTTTGCGTATTCAGCGAAGTGAAATCCTTGACGTCCCTATTACAACTGACAACATTAAAGCGGTTATTTCGGTTAGTACCATACTTACCTATTTAGCCATGAATCTGCATGTGGTTTGATGATGTTGTACGATTGTAATATGGAATGAGAGAGAAAGAAGGACAAAGAAGGGAAATAGAGTGAATGAAGAGGGATAAAAGACAAAACAGAGAGGGAGATGAGAGAGAACAAAAGGTGCAGATCATGGCACTCAATCCATTATGATTATCACAATAAACAACACACTATACAGAAATCCCTCTGCCTTATTTATATATACTCATGTGTTTCTAAATCCTAACTACTAACTGCACCCATTCTGTTATTGTTATTTATTTACTACAATATCATATCAGATAATGCTAATGATCACTTTCTGTATTATAGAATATGTTCAGTGGTGGAACTGATACATCAGCCACAGTATTAGAGTGGGCTATATCAGAAATGATGGTCAATCCAAGGGTGATGGAAAAGGCACAATCTGAGGTTAGAAATACTCTTAGAGGAAAGAAAGCGATTTATGATGGTGACATGATGCAACTTAGTTACTTAAAATCAGTTATCAAAGAAACTTTGAGGTTACACCCACCAGTTCCTTTTCTGGTCCCAAGAGTATGCAGAGAAACTTGTCAGATTAATGGATATGAGATACCCATCAAAACTCAAGTTATAGTAAATGCATGGGCACTTGGAAGAGATCCAAAATATTGGTATGATGCCGAGAGGTTTATACCAGAGAGGTTTCAAGACAATTCTGATATTGATTTCAGAGGAACAAACTTTGGGTACATCCCTTTTGGAGCGGGAAGGAGAATATGTCCGGGAATTTCATTTGGTTTAGCAAATGTTGAGCTTGCTCTAGGTAGCTTATTATACCACTTTGATTGGGAACTTCCAGATGGAATGAGACCAGAAGATTTAGACATGACTGAAACCTTTGCCACTACAGCTAAAAGAAAGAATAATTTGTGTTTGGTTCCCACACCATACAGAATTGATTCTCTTCTTGGAACTTCCTAACGAAGGATCTGACTTTGTATCTACTTATATATCTGCCTGCCTGCATAAATTTGAGGATGTGTTTACGTAATCTTGCTAGACTAAAGTCTAGCGGCTTGTCCAATATGAATTTTGCTAAATAAAAATGTATCACTAATAGAAATGTGGAAATTCGCAAAGCCATTCAGGACTATAATCAAGGTTTTGTCAAGACAAGTGTAATTTTTGCAAACTTTAGTTATATACATATTTGGCAAATAATTGTTGTATTTAGTTTGTTTTGAATTTAAAATCATGATATAATGTCCAGTTGTTTTGGATTATTGGTAGATGCATTTTTATATTTGACTTTGTTTCAAGTTTTGTCAACTCATGCATTGGATGCATTTTTGTCGCAAAGCGCATATATATTCCTACCGAAGAAATCTGTCTAAAATACAATCAAACATTAAATGTAAACAATTTTTTCAACAGAAATTCGAACATACATTAATGCGAGATATTAATTATTTCTACTAAACATAATCTTACTGATGTATAGGTGGATTTAATTAATGTTTGTGTTCTTTTCAACCGGTTTTTTCTTCCAAAATCAAAGTCAATATTCTTACACCGGAGCTTTAAGAAGAATATGCCCACCATCTTGTTCATCTCTTCAGCTTGACATCAATATGGAAATAGCCTTCAGATTGACCTTTTTATTGAAACCAGAAGACCCAGACAAATTAGAGGTGAAAGTTTAATTAGTCAATCTTCATTGGATGTTCTCATTGGCTTCAAAATGTCATTTTTTTTGTCAAGACAATTTCTTTCTTTTCTTTTTATTAGCACAAATAACTTTCTACCAAAGATGATCATATTCAAAATATATCGAACACTAAGAGTCTCCTAATGAAAACTTGAACGTTATGAATTATTAAAGTTTTCTGCTAGCCTCAATCCTCATTGATTATTTAGGCAATTTCAT
>JANTPZ010011492.1:0-10266 GCA_025593235.1 Vachellia pachyceras | reverse complement strand
GTAAATAAATATGACAATAATGACACTTTAGCCGAACTAGAAGACACGAGTCAACTCTTTCCTTGGGCTGCCTTTTGGCGTAATTTAGTTACACAACTGCAAAGAAAACACTGCCACGAACTATATGTGCAATATGTGTATTATACTATTGTCTTCTTGCAAGAGCCAAGGAGTAGTACAGATCCGAAGGCAAGCGAATTCCTACGGCGTGCAGTGAAATGGAATAACCGGGGTAAGGTAATACGGAGGTCCCAAGTGGTTTCACTAATACCTCATTTGGTATGGTGGAAATGGAATTGGAATTGAATTCCATGATGTTGGTATGTTTGGTATGATGGAATTACAATTCCATATGGAATTCAATTCCACATAAATACCCAATTTCAATTCCATACCCAAACCTATGGAATTCATTTGGGTTCCATGGAGTTCAATTTTTTTGGACCAAAATATCCTCCATTATGCAAAATAGTCTTTTTTGTTACATTTAAAAAAAAATCAACATTCATAAAAAAAAGATATGGATTCTATCTTCATTTCCATGACATACCAAACGTAATTTTAAAGCTCATATTCATCCCCATCCCCATCTCCATATCAGTATCCATATCCATTTCCATCTAAATTAATAATGCGTACCAAACGAGGAATAACACTTCCCAGTATAGGGATTTCCCATTTCTTCCATTTTTGGATTTCCTATATATCCTATCGCTGATGATTATTATTGCAATATATCTGAAAGGTACTTCAACTTAGAGCTAGTTTGAATGTTAGGTTAAAAATAGCTTTTACAGATTCTGAGGTAAAATCTAGGTTTTGAAAAGTGATTTATGTTTGGGAAGTTATTAGCTTTTACGGATTTCGAAGTAAAAAAGTGGGTAGAAAATAGGAAAGTAGGAAAGAGAAAGAAAGAAAAAGTAGGAAAGAGAAAAAATAAAAAAGTAGGAAAGAGAAAACCTAGGTTTCAAACTGTTTTATAACCAAAATAGCTTTTGGGTAAAAAAATTTGTTTAGACAAAACCTCAATTTTAAGGTAAAACCTAAATTTTAAAATGAAATCTAGATTTTAGATAAAGCCCTTAAAGTTGTGGATTTCCTGGCATGGACCCGAAACTCCTGGCTGAGTGAGAACGCTGTTTGGCCACGCCAAATTGATGGCCTGATAAAGAACTCGTGAGATGAAAGGAGTAGGTCCAGGACTCCAGGGCCGTTCTTTCATCCTAGGATTCAATATTCTTGAAATATGGCCGTGGCAGAAGAGAACCCACTACTACGATCAACGCTGCCACAGAACACAGAAGAGCACCATCAGCTTCTCCTTGGACAAACATGTTTAGAATCAAAGTAGATTTGGCAAATAGCAGGTCCCTCCATCTTCAGCCGCCTTGCCTTGTTCTCCATGACTGTTATCACTCAGCATTTCGCCGGCCATCTCGGCGAACTCGATCTCACCGCTATTTCTATTGCCTGCACCTTATTTATCTCGATCAGCTTCGGTTTCTTGGTAAAGCCTCCTTCCTCTCAGCCTTAATCTTTGTGTTATTGTGAATTTCTCCCCCAATTAATTCAGGGATGGGTGTTTAATTGTCTTGTCTAGCTCGGCATGGCGAGCGCGCTTGAGACCCTCTGTGGCCAAGCCTACGGGGCCAAACAATACCAAATGTTGGGCATTTATTTGCAACGTTCCTGGATAGTTCTGTTCCTATCGTCCATTTTGTTACTGCCCATGTTCATTTTCGCGACGCCCATATTGAAGTTCCTCGGGCAACCCGCTGGAGTGGCGGAACAATCAGGTTTGGTGGCGATTTGGTTGATTCCGTTTCACCTAAGCTTCCCATTTCAGTTCACGTTGCAGAGGTTCTTGCAAAGCCAGCTGAAGACAGCCATCATAGCATGGGTTTCTGGGATAGCTCTCGCAATCCATGCATTTATAAGCTGGGTTCTTGTTTACAAGATGAAAGTTGGGATCGTCGGGACTGCGCTTACTCTCGATTTCTCATGGTGGGTGTCAGTTGTGGGTCTCTTGGGCTATGTTGTTTTTGGTGGGTGTCCACATTCTTGGAATGGTTTTTCTGTCGAAGCTTTTGTTGGCCTTTGGGAATTTTTCAAACTCTCCGTGGCTTCTGGGGTCATGCTCTCGTAAGTAATTACCACTGGTCCTTCTCCCTCTACATTTTGAACCTTAGAAAGAGGATGCGATTGTTAGAAGGCATGAGTGCAAAATTGCAGATTGGAGAACTTCTACTACAGATTGTTGGTTATAATGTCAGGATACATGCACAACGCCGAAGTCGCAGTTGATGCTCTTTCCATCTGGTAAGTTCCTGTTTAATATTATAAACATTCTCATCACAACTATTTATTCAATTCCTTGCCTCTTTTCTAACCTCTGATCTTGTTTGGCAGTGTGACTATCTATGGTTGGGAATCTATGATACCGCTAGGATTCTTGGCTGCAACAGGGTATGTCACTGGTTGTAAGTGGCCCTTTCTCTTTCTGTCGTGGGAATATACTACTAAGGGGAAAAGCTTAAACTAGATCAAAATAGAATTATGAGCTGCATGGTTGCAAAAGGACTGAGTTGCACCAGACCATGGATTTAAATATTTAATTAGCGATTGGAAGAGCAAGCTTCACGAGCAGAATGTCTTCCATTTCTCCGTTGGCATAAAAATTAACTAACAGATGATTTTTGAAAGTGGTTTGTGCATTAGGCATCCAGACGAGAAATCCTTCACTCATAAACAAGCATATTGACTATGATCAGTCGTAAGGATACTGCTGTTGCAATCCAGTTGGTTGATAATAGGGGCTCAAAATATAGCCTTTCTCCTTTTCAGATGACAATAGATTTTTAGAAGCATTATTGGCTTCTTCCTAAAATTTTCAGTTATAGTCTCTTGGCATCATTCCTACAAATTAAAGTACTGTGCATAACCTTTTGTTGGATTCTCTACAATTTTATAGTTTAAGAAATTCCATGTGACCTGCTAGAGATGGCCTCTGAAATGCACAAGGAAGTTGATTCTCATTTTTTGGGAATGACCGATGCTTTAATAATCAATGGGGTTGTTTGGGAAAGTTTCTTAACACCCTAAAAGCACGTTCAACAGTGTTTTTCCGCAAAACGAGATAATCTCCTTCACACATTTACCTTGTAAATGGTAAAAGTACTTCTCCACCGCTTTACCAAACGGACCCAATATGTTGATAGCTATTGAAGTGTCTGAGGATTATTAAAGTTCTCACAAGTCTACAATTTTCTAGGTAGTAAATCTTAAGAGCTTTTGGTTGTCATATAGTAAAATTGAAGAGAAATTGGAGAGCTAAGCTTTTGTTCTATCTATAATTACCGGTGCCAGCACAATATTTGACCTTTGTTATCAGTTTTCTGTGCCATCTCAGTGTCAAGACAAATGATAAATGATTGCAAAAGTAAAATGATTGAATCATATGTTTATGACAAGAAATAACCACTTCTAGAAAACCAATTATCGATAACTCCTATCCAGAACATTTAACATGCTTAAATTCAGGGTGCGTGTATCAAATGAGCTTGGAGCAGGAAATGCAAAAGGTGCAAAATTTGCAGCTTTGGTCTCAATGGTGAATACTTTGGTAGTGGGATTTATATCTTGGTTGATAATTATGGTATTTAATGAGAAGCTTGCCTCGATCTTCACAACAAGCTTACCCGTTATCAGAATGGTCAATGAGCTAGCAATCCTGTTGGCTTTTACAATTCTTCTTAATTGCTTGCAGCCGGTTCTTTCAGGTGAGAAAGCAGACACTATTTGATTTTGATGGAACTCAAACTGAAAATGCTATTAAAATGATATGATTCTGGCAAGTGTGGATCTAGCCGGAAAACTTCAAAGGACATGACAGAAAACACACATTCATCCACTCACTGGGTCCCTAGCATTGAAGAGGCTAGAGTCTCACTCCTACAACAGTCACAGTTTGCTTGCCTCCCAACGAACCTCTTCATGTTGGGGCCAAAACCCACAATAGTATCTTTTGTCCTGATTCTCCTGTTATAGGCTTATAGCTCCATGGCATCTTTGGCCCAAAAGCTGTGGGTCCATCAGCTTCCAATCTTGTGAATTGGGGACACGATTTCTAACATGGAGCCTCTAGGAAGAAGTTCATAAAGCGAACAACTCAGAATTTAATTATGAAAAATATAGATAAATACCTTTAGAAATAACAATTTCAACTTTTAATCTGTTTTTATTTTCTTTTTGGGACCTTATACGAATATCTTGAAAATTTATCATTCAATATATCTATTTCTGTGTGTTTACTTTTACTGCGCAAATTTCTAATGATGTACCATACGTGGTGGCCCGCGTTGATCTGCAGGAGTAGCAGTTGGATGTGGTTGGCAAGCTCTAGTGGCTTATATAAACATCGGTAGTTACTACCTGGTGGGGATCCCCCTGGGGATTCTCCTAGGCTGGTTGGTCCCTCGGGGTCTTACTGTACGTGTGCTGTTACTTTTGCAAGAAGTTACTGCAATATCATTGCTCCGTCTGGTTTCTACTTAAGCTAATTTTTTTTTTCCTCCATTGTCAGGGTATGTGGACTGGAATGTTGAGTGGAACGATCGTTCAAACTTTGATTTTGATTGCTATTACCATGAGATGCGATTGGGGAAAAGAGGTAACGAAGCTTGGGAACACTTTGAAAGTACGTACTATATATATGTTTCCAGTTCTGGGAGGATAACTTATTTAGCTTTAATAGCTGTGTGGTTTACCTTTTCTTTTGTGGGCACGCAAATCTGAGATTCTTATCCAGAATGAAGCGAATCTCGCCCATTAATGAACAGCTAGAAAACCTTGTGGTTTCTATTATAAATTGAGAAGAAGTGGTTCAAGTTTGTTGACAGGAGTGCAGAAATGGCCAAAAGTGGGTCTCATCAATGATTCTGGCAGTATGTCAATGATGGCTTTGATTTTTCCCGGCCAAGACATTGCATGGAGCATTATGGGACAACCTCATTTTACATTCCCGGAGGTTGGCACGCTATTCAATTTCATTTCATTTCATTTATAGGTACTATTATGTATAGAACGTTAGGTACACTTACCTTGGTGAGTGAACTTGGACGAGTGCTTTTCAGCTTCTGTATCTTGCGACATTGTTTTATCGGTTTCATTAATGTTGTTACGCAAGCGTTTTGGCATGTTTTGCTGTTTCATTTCACTCACTGAAATAACACGGAGAATTGGGAACCAAATGATCGATAATATGCAATTTTGAATGAATGAATAGAATCTAAATTTGATTTAGGCCTCAGTCAAACGGACTGAACCAAATCAATAATAAAACCGAGCCAGACCGATTAAGGAAAGAGTCGAAGAAGTCCTAAAATTTGACGGTAACTGAATATGTCGACGCCCTTTTCAATCTCATGCTGCTTCTCATTCTCGATTCTTTAAAATTCAACACCTCATACCGAATAAGGCCTTAGTCTCATTTCACTGTCTGGCCATTTGAAAGTATTTGTTCAAGGAGGACTGGCTAATGCAGACTGATCTCAGATTCTCAGTGTTCTTTTTTTTTGGGCGGCGTGAAGAGAGTCAGCTATTTCTTAGTCGCCCCTCTTTCTAAATCAACAGCTATCTCCTCATTTTTATAGTTTTATTAATACTTACGTGGATTATTTATAAAAATAATTATTTTCAAGAAGATGGTCATAGGAGTTAACTCAGCTTATAAGTTGATGTAATTGGCACTAGACTTCATTTAAATTGTAAGCGAGTTAACCACTCATCAACGCGACATCCTTTCAAGCTCACATAAGAAATCTTTCTGCTTTGAAGTAGAAATTAACCCACACAACCAAAGGAGGTTGAATTTACAGAAGGGGCTAGTTTTCTATAATGTAGTAAGCCAATGTTCGAATTTTCGTTCGTAAATGTATTCACATCTAGTACTTGACATTATTTTGAACATAATTACCCCCGTAGGAGAATATATGTGCTCTATGGCTTTAGTGCTTTACATGAAATAAATAATTTTAACAAACTTTTTTAATTTATGTAAAATTGTTATAAGATGCTAATAATAAATCCGAAGCAAATAAATGTATGGTTCACACTACACTGCAGGGTGTTCCCAATTGGGTAAATGAGTCAGGTGATGGAACCCCACGCTATGCAAATATAACAACCACAATGTGAACCCAATTCCCCAAATAAAGATGGTATTACCCGTCGGAGTAGCATATTCTACCGTTTAACAATGACCAAAGTTGTGCAATAAACCCAAAGGGGTCATTATATTTATCAGTATTGAATAGTAGAGACCATTATTATTGGGTCCGTTTGGGAAAGCGGTAGAGAAGTACTTTTACGCAAGCCGATGTAAACATATGGAGGGGATTGTCTCGTTTTTCAGAAAAACACTGTTGAACATACTTTTGGGTGAGAGTTAAGTGTTTCCAAACGGACCCATTATCCACATCCGCCGCCCACCTGCATTTAATTACCATTATTATTATTATCATCATCATCATTGTCATCTTTTTTTTTTGTTACCCGTCCGGTCTCCGAAGCTTCGCTTCGACTAATCCGGACTTGACCCGCGTCGCTCACTCGGGAAAGGTGGGAAGGTCTTCTAACGGTGGTTGCTGCATTCACAAGGCTCGAACTCAAGACCTTACTTAAGCTGGAACAAGCCACTTACCACTTGATCCAACCAACTGTTGGTCATCATTATCATCTTGATGAAGCAAGGTTTCATAAAGGAGTGGCAGTGGGTTCGAGGTAAGGGTGGGAATGCAGGCCAACCTACGGGTTGCTGGCTGGCTCACATGGGTTGACGGGCTAGGCGGGCTAGCCCATCATAACCCGTCACCCCCAACGGGCTACATATATGGAGCCCGAGCCCGTCATGGTATATCAAAGTTTAATTGTATATCAATTATAATGATATTTTATTAAAAACATTACGCTAAGTTTGAAAAAAACAACTTAAATAAATTAAGGATGAAATTATCCATGTAAAAATATTTTCCCTCCTTTCCTCTCACAAGCCAAACAAGTTAATCCTCATTTCTTCTCCCCCTCCTCTCTCTTGAACCAAACGGACCATTAAACTCATGAGTTTAGCAAACTTAATTGTTTCCATACATTTTTTCCCTTCTCATTTAGACTAATTTATTTGTTTCTTATCTTACTGTAACCTTTGAACATTTTCTATTTTAATATATCATGTTGGATAAGTTTCTTATGGGCAAGTAGAGGTTTTTTTTTTGGTACAGGTGAGGGCTAGTGCCGGACTAGAAAAAATAAAAGTAAGCTAAATGGGGCTTTAATCCCAGAGAAGCATTGAAGCACAAACTCACGTGTGAAGGAGGAGATGTCATAATAGAACACACCCTTACCCCCAATGCCTCTGCATGACAGTTTTGCTCGCATGGGCTAATAGAGTTGAAGAGGAGAGACATTCAGACTCATTCTCATTTGGGCTATGATCCATTATGAAGGCCCAATCAGCAACAAGGCATCTCAAAGCCCTTTTAGTTCGGCCCAACACTTGGAAGGCTACACGCACACCGAATGCTTTGGTCTATTCTATTCAATGATTTGATCTTTTATTTTTTGCGGTGAACTTCCATGAACTCAATTCGCGCCGACTTTTCCTCGTGAAAGTGAAAAGTAAATGCGCATTTTTTAGGGGTTGAAAACAAATAAACTCATTCCCAAAAGTCAAAATAAAGTAGCTGAAATTATTAATATTGGAGAGTCATAACATGGTAATTGATTACATTGGAGAAAGATTATCATTCGAAAATTAGAAACAACTTAAACATCAAGTTGGCTCCGTTGGGATTGTTGTTTTTATTTTGGCATTTGATAATTTGACGATTCATTAGTGTAGTTCAACTGTTGATTTTAAAGGACATAGATATTCTCTTCCATTTGGCATAACAAAACTTAATATAAATAGCCATTTTAATTTGAATGTTGCGTCCAATAACAATTCGTATTGTTAAGTTGGAATACATTATTAAACATGTTAAGCCTTTTTAAGCACAAAGGTACAGGTCCGAATGTTATAGTATAAAAATGTGTAACATATTAAAATCACATTGTTAGAACATTTTAAATAGAAATGTACTTTACCCCTAGCTAGTTATTGGTAATGTAACTAGATGAGTACTTTGCTAAGTTTTTTTTTTTAAGAAGAGAACTTTACCAATTACATCTAATGAAGAGCCCCTGATATATTTTGAATTTTTTTTTGGTGAAATGATATATTTTGAATTTACATGGTACATTGATATGTCATCACCAATATTAAACAGTAATTTTATTTTATTTAACTTTTATGAAGGATACGTACTTCTTCTTGTCTCTTTGTTTAAAGAGACATGTTTATTTCCATTAAATCAAACAAAACATCCATCCTAAGCTAAGGATAAAAGGCGGCAAGACTTTAATAATCATGAGTTTGATTTGGGACATGGCAACAAATCTACAGACTTCTAGTTTCTGTAGTTTACAAAAGCCTTTTTATTTTTTTAGCACTGATGAAAACAATAACACATTCCCCGGCAGTTTCAAATTGCAAATGTAAATTGAAAGGAACAAATTGTATGAACTGTGAACACGAAACCTCATCAAGTCCTGGTTGGTGAGGGTGGAGCATGAAATGAACGTAACTAAGCTGGCCATGCGTCTAATCCTTACTTGCCTCTGCACATAACCGATCCGTTGATCTTTCTTCTACGTTTTCCATGGCCGCGTGTGGCTTCCTACTGCTCTCCCTCGACGGAGCATTCCTATGGATGAACCCCCACCAGTCGGACCGCCCCTCTCTCCTGAACCGCTCGAGCCGGCCGACTCCACTGCCCACGCTTCTCGCCCTGTAACCAGTTCTCTCGCTGTTCATTCTCTCGAATTCCGGCCGTAAAAGCCCCTTCCTCACCTCCGCCGGCAATCTCAGAGTAAATCTTTCCCGATCCTCCACAGCCGAAACCAGCGAGTGTCCTGTCGAGTGCGATCGTGGAAACAAGCTCGAAATCCCTGACCTCCCTGGAGGGTTCCGATGGACCATATCCCTGTTCTTGGGGGATGATTTACCTACTTGTAGTTGATCGTGTTGGATGATATCGCCGGCCTGTTGTTGGTGGTCGGATTCGGCGGGAGAGTCGGGCATCTGAATGGCGACGAAGGAGACTTCGTCCGGGATGGGAATGAGGTTGGCCCGACAAACGGGGCAGGTAGTGTGAGAGGATAACCAGAGGTCGATGCAACCTGGGTGGAAGACGTGACTGCACTTGGGAATGAAACGCAGAGTCTCGTGGTCCTGAAACTCGTTCAAGCAGACGGCACATTCCAGAGTGGTTCTCCCAATTTTAAGGCTCTTGACGGTGGAGTAGACGAAGGTGGGGAAGGTTAGGATGATTTCGGGGTCGAGGCCGCGAGGGTGGCTATCGCTGTTCCCGATCGGAAAGTCGTCGGTTCCTCGGAACCGTCGCTCTGCACACCTGCGAGAGTAGACGGAGAGGAAGCCCAAGGCGAAGAAGGCAACGACGAGGATGACCAAAACGATGGCCGTGGATTTATTGGATCGGTCCTGCGATAATGAGTCGGACGGAGGAGAGGAGGGAGGGTTAAAGGTGAGCTGCGCGAAGGAAGGGGAAGAGGTGTGAAGTAGGAGGAGGAGGGAGAGAGGGAGGACGGCCATGGTCAGACGGCGGAGGAAGCGGCCGGGAGATGAGCATAGGAGGCGATCATGAGAGCAAATTAAGTAGCTGGGCTCTGAACCTGGGATGGTACAACTGGGGAAGTGTGGGAGGCGAATAAAAGGGAAGATGGTAATAAGAGCTATGAACAAAACAACATACGTTGGTATCTCGTGGTTGAGGTTTTACTAATTGCTACAGGAGGGACGCTGTGGAGTTTTGGGGGCGGACTGTGAACCTTTGAGAATCAAAAAGTGGGGCCCGCTAAGGATTATCCTAATTGGTACAGGCACCAACCGAGTCTTGCCAATTGAGGAGTTTTCTTGGAGAGCATCCTTTCTCTGAGCTTCAACCAACGAACGAAGTTGGCAGTTAAGGATACAGAGGTTTTAAAAATGATAACGATTAGCAAACAACAGATTCATGGCGAGTTGTGATGTGAGCATTCTCATATTTCATAGCGAGTTCAATTGTTAGCTGTCAAAGCTTTCTTGCTTATTCCCACAATCCAACGACCTTCATTACTTTAAATTTGTTTTAAATCAGAATCTTGATGTTG
>JANTPZ010011491.1:0-13859 GCA_025593235.1 Vachellia pachyceras | reverse complement strand
CATGATTCTATTACAAAACATAAAATAATTATATGTATTAATGATATTTATTCTCATGTGTTTGTTTATTTGTATATCACTATTCCGACCTGAGATTAGTTATGCGCTGTTTGGTAGCAAGAACTAGTGGCTGAGAATTGAAGGTGGAATCAATTTGCCTGATTGGTGTAATGGAACTGGATTCTTCATTGAGCCCACTCCTATAAAAATAATGAGAGTGAGTTCTAACTTTACCCCACGGAACTGAGAGCCTGTTTGGTGCATTGAAATTAATTTTAATGGATATGAAGATGGAAATGAGTTTTAAAAGTACGTTTGGTATGTCATTGAAATAGAACTTAATTTTTATATAAAAAGACTAAAATGCTTTTATATATTTAAAAATAAAAAATCTTCAACTTTAACCCCAAAAAAAACCTGAGCTATTCGCATTCGTTTGAACCCAGTTCTCACCGAAAGAGGAAGATGTGTCGAAGATGGTGGCTCAATTCTCGCTGTCAATTGCTTAAGGTCGATGGGTTGCTCAAGGTTGCACAACTGCTGCACTTTGAATGTGGGGTTAAGGGTGGAATTATGGATGTGGAATTGGAAATCTTTGCTTTTGAAATGGAATTGTTTTGGTGGAATTGGGGCAATTTGGATTTCACGTGGAATTCATCTCCAATTCCAATTCTTTGTATCAAACATGCAATTGTGATAGATTTCATCTCCAATTCCAATTCCATCAAACCAAACGAGGTATAAGATGATTCCATGGGATGGGAGTGAAACTTCATGACCATCACACCCTCATATATTGTAGTAATTGAATACTTTGCCCTCATGCTCAACTTCATCTCTCTTCACCTTTGATCGCCTGCCGCTCCCTCTCTTATAGCGATGGCTAGGTGCAGTGTCGGCAAGGATGATGACAATGGGTGATAGTGAGGTACAACAACGACGATAACCTTGCCTCTTCGATCTCCATCTTCACACTTATTGGAGATCTACATACTTCTTTACCCTGACGGTTGTGGATGCAACTCCTCCTCCAACTGCAAATACACACCGAGATCTTGAGGATGAAAAAAAGAAAAATACTTATTTCACCCTCAAAATCAGGCGTGACTAGACTCTAGTGCTCCATTTGGTTGGATAGAATTGGGGGTGGGAAGTGGAAGTGGAACCCGAAAATTAGCTTGTTTGCTATCAAGGAAGTGAATTCCATGAAACCCAAAAATGTTGGAACTGGGTTCCAACCTCCTCCCATGAGAACCCAATTCCAGTTCCATGGAAATGGCCATTTGACACTTTTACCCTTCCCTTTCCCTTATTTGCTCTTTGACTCGCACGACAAAGGTGGGCGAGACTTGCTTGAGGGCGGAGGTGGTCGACAAAGGTGGCGATGGAGGTGGGCGATCTCCTTCTTCTTCGGTGAAGTATGGAACGACGTTCTTCGATCTCCTTCCTCTGCATTGGAGTTCTTCGATTTGCGATGGTGACAAACGTGGGCGATCTGCAACGGAGGTGGGTGACGAAGGAGCGATCTCCAAGCAACGAGGAGCGATATGCAAGCGAACCAAATGATGACAACGATGGGCGATGAGGGAGCGATCTCCAAGCGAACCAAACGGCGAGAAGGGATTTGCGACAGCGATGGAGACAGAGGTGGGCGATGACAGCAGAGGCGGGTGATATATTTCAGAGGTGGGTGACGGCGACGGTGACGGCGACAGAGGTAGGCGAAAAGATTTTTTTGTGTCAAGGGTATTTTATTATTTTGCATTATACTTTTATGGTCATACCAAATACACTTTAAAACTCACTTCCATCAAATTCTCTTCCGCGTACCAAACGGGTCATAAAGCTTCCTTTTTTAAATTTTGTAAGTATTATTTGAATAATGATATTTTAATACTTAAAATATGTTTTAAATTTTATTTTTTATTCTGCATACTAGACAAAATTAATATCACACCCTTAAAAAATATTTCACGAAGTACAGTACTATACCGCACAGTATATCTGGAAAAACAAGAATATGCCCCCATGCAGGATCGAACTACAGACCTTCAGTTTACAAGACTGACGCTCTACCACTGAGCTATAGGGGCTGCTGCCATTGGAGTGGGCGATAAAGAAAATTCCTCAAAAAATAGCTGTCACTGTATGCTATGGTTAAATTACCTTATTTTAAATAATTTTACAGCATATGAATTATGAGGTAAGCGATGAGCGTTGTGTTTAAGCGCGTGTATATGTTATGCATTTGCCCGCAAGGTTGCGTGCTCTCTCTTCCCGCGGCGGTACTCGCAAATTGGATCACGAGGGCTTCTCCACAAAAACTCTAGCGCTCTCATCGCTCGAAGCTGCATTTTGCGGACAGTCTATTGACCCCCGTCTTCGTCTCTTCCTGAAACGTAAGTACCCTTTTCCGTCTACTGGATCTCTTGCCCTGAGAATCAGCCAAAGCGTTGGGGGTTTTTTGGAGGGAATGGTACTAACTTTAACAACGTGATCCCATGGTTCTCCTTTACCATTTTTATGGATTAATCGCAATTGGATTATCTATCACGAAGATTTGATTCAGTAACTCGTGAGAGACGCATTCCCTTTTTTAATTTCAAGCCCGCCCATTGGCTGCCGTTGCTCCTGGCTACCATCGATACTGGCCGATAGCCAGCGTGAGGCCTGATGAATGAAAGGCCTCGGAATGCGGCTCGGTATTGTATATAAATATAAGATTTTAGATAATTGTTGAGTTCATTTATTTTAAGCACGAACCATGTTGCATAATGATCAACTATCAGTTGTTTACCCTGTCCATTATTCGAACCTTTTTCTGTCACAATATGAACAGTGCATGTGTGTATTATTTTTTACGAACTTAAATTAATATATTAACATAATCTGCCCCATGCTTCAAGGATTTGGTAATTGCAACACACCATGTTGCCACGAGCGCTTGTAGCTACAGTGGGTCAATCATGATGCTGGATAGATAACCATGATCATGAAGCTAGCATAAGTTTGTTCATGCTCAAACCCACATGTAAGGTGATTGGCTGAACGTATATAGATTGGAGGGTATTGATGCTATAAAGTAGTAGCATCTCAGTAGCCATTAGTATAGGCCTTGCTTCTTAATAAATTCATTATGTATTTTAAATACTTTAACTGTCTAAATTCACAGGTAAATTCTTATGTATGGTTCTGTTGAGTTCACGCAACAAATCTTATTATTTGTTCTTTAATGTAGTTGCCATGTGCTGTACTTCACCCTTTATATGCCATGCCGAGTCCCTTGAGGAGTTTCGGTGCATCTGATGAACATCAAAGAGCAGGACCTGATTATTTTGGTTACTATTCTCATGAAGTAATAAATTTGTTGTCACAAGATGAGAATGATATGCAATCTGCCAACCAAACATCTGAGCTTCATCAAAATTCATCAGGACAGGACAGGGGGAAGAGTCCAGAGGAACATAGAGATTGCTCTGGTTCATTGATCAGTGATGTTTCAGACTTCAAAAAGGAAAGATTGAGATCACTACTTAGGCAAAGTGCCACTGATCTTTCATCTGAAGTCAATGAGGTATATCATGCATCCTTAACCAGTTCTGGTTGTAACTAAAGATAGCAGGCATCTAGCAACTAAAAACTTTTGATTTTTGGAGATTGAGGGTCTGACTTTTATACATTTCCACAATCTTAAGGATTCATCTTTGCCCTTCCTCCAGTCTATAACACGTGTTGAGAGAGCTGTTTTTTTACAAGTTTTATACTTGCAAAGCACATGATCTTGAATGAGAATTAGCTATAGGCATTTGTAAAGAAATGGGTATAGTCTCTGCAGAATCATTTCTTTTGGCGTAAGTTGTCTTGTCTAGGACAGAAACAGGCACAGACTTGTTTGGAGTAAGTAATGAGTTGATTGGACTTAATGTTATGCATGGAATGTAACATCGATCACATGTAGGTGAACTAGGAGGTTCTCAATGTGGTAAGAAAGCTCTTATTCAATTTTGCTTTTCTCATTTTTTCCGTCAACAATCTATTCTTTTTCTTGAGGTTGAACAACTTTCCTTCTGTTTTTTATTAATTTTATTAGAGTCTTTTCTTACCTTTTAAAGTTAGAAAATCTTTCATATGAAACAAATTCATTAACATAAAGCATATACCCTGACATTCTTCTTCACCTTCGCCTTCTTATCCTCTCTCTCACTTTAGCCTTCCAAAGTTATAGAGTCTCTGCTTTTTATTTTCATTTTCAATTTCAATTCCAGACTTGTATAATTCTGCTTAGACTTTAAACTTTGGCAGAATTATATTTGTAATGGCATTTACAGTTTGGGTTCCATCAGAATTTAAGTTATTTGTCTGGATAAGACATGCTAGTGACTGTCTGATTGAAATGCCAGATGCTCGAGCCAGTTTTGGCTATGCGAAGGTTGCAATCCAGGCTAAAAGGTGAGAAGCATTCCTCTAGTCATTCTGTTGCTGTACCTGATGATGATGCAGCGGAAGTCCCTTCTAAAAAACGGAAGGTATCAATGTAATAAAACGGATGAGCCAGTTTCCCTTGATAATGTTTGCTTTCATTTCAGCCTTTTCTATTGCTTGTCTTGTGTTTGATTCTAATTATGAACAGGGTGATGATGATCAATCAGGTCCAAACACAAGTCTGGAAGAGAAGAACGAAGAGGTGAGACTATAAATCAATTTTTGCTGTAACTTTGCTGGAAAAGGTATGTTGTGGCTATGATATGAAAAAGGAAAAGTAAACTGGCAAGGATATTTCATAAATGAAAGATTCTAGCGTTCTGCTTTTGTAAATTTTCAGCATCTTACATTGTTTTGGTGAAAGTACATTTGAACAAAAGAAAGTGACGAATAAGATAGTCAGATGATGGCCCCTCCAAAAGAAAAACATAAAATCATTAAACCAAAGAAAGCCAATTTTACACCAGAAAAAAAATAAAGTTAATTGCATTAGTACTCACATAGGCATGACAAGGTGATTTCCCTTGACAATCTATTAGGATAGCATAGCCTGAAGCAAAGCCAAAGGTGACCTCCTCCTTAAGTAAATTGTTGGAATGAACTTCTGAAGTCTGAGGTATAGAATGTGAAACAATGATGCATATCAGTTGTGAATCTATTACTATGCCATAGCCATATGGAAGAAAATACTGGCAGATTGAAGCCAAAAATTCTGGATCTTGTAGATGTGATAGAATGTGCAGCAATATATGCTTCTAAAAACTGTCAACAAGCTGACGTATAGCTTTATTTTATTCTCATTTTAGGTGAATGATGATCTTCGTTTCCTATTGGAGAGCGATCCAGTGCAAGTTGAGGAAATAGTGAAGAAACATGCAGACCGATTATTAGGAAAGGTAATTATCTTAATTTTGTGTTTAAGAGCAAGATTATCATCTTTAAATGCCCTTTTATGTTTTTTGGCAGTTATACAAGTAGCGATATCAAACCTTAAATCTATACAATCATGTATTTCTGTTTATATTGGCATCTAATGTTTGTCTTCAGCTAGGGTATATGGAACAGCAATTGGAGCTGCTTCTTAATGCTGTAACATCAACATGCAGGTATATTGTGATTTTTTCAATAAAAATAGCATGGTTTGAAGTCGTGATGCTTTTAAGTGGTCATTTCTTCATTAGGTTTTGTTAAAACGCATAAAAGGGGTTTCCTGGCTGCATATTTCTGGCAGCTGTTTCAATTTTTTGTTGCTTGTTGTTTGGCATTATGTTTGAAAAGAAATGGTTGTTGGTAGCCACTTCATGGGTTTCCTTTCTCAGTTGAATTGTGCATATATTGTCCCAGCTTTGTGATCATTTGATATCGTCATTTATTAATCTTAATTTACAGGCCCATGACTCTTGATGAGAAGCAGCAGCTCCAGAAACGAATTCAGGAGCTACCACCTAGAAATCTTGACCGTGTCGTGGAAATAATCAGTCAAAGCAAGCCCGTAGAAGAACAGGCTTGTGACGAACTACATGTTGATCTGGAAAAAGAGGTGGTGTGATAAGACTAACTAGGCTTTTGGTGTTGGAACCGTATTAAAATGGCGGCTTCATTCTCAATTTCTCATTATGCTGAGTTTATGCAGGATAATATTACACTGTGGAGACTGTATTACTATGTTACAGCTGTTGAGAGAGCCAGAACACTTGCACCAAAGAGGCTTGATTAGTTAAATGCTGAAAAAGCTTGACCTGTAGCTATTAGCATCTTTCAATGGGTAGATTTTCATTTTAGGATATTTCCTTTTGTTCCTTTTTAATTTGTAACTTCTGGGATGAATATGAAGCAAATCTTCTCAGGCGTCGGCATAGGTAGTTTTTTTAATCCATCTCTCTCCTCTCTATTTTTGGAAACATTGTATAAACCTAACATTTCAGACAATCTAAACTCAATCTTCCTACTGTTATCCTGCCTAGTTTTATAGTAATTCATTACGAATTAGCTTTAAAATTATTCATCTGCGGTCACAAAATGATATCCTCTACTTTTGCGCTCGACTTCCCCTTCAAAAAAGAGCATTCACTCCAGACAATGTAATAAAACCCGCTTTCTACTATTTCTAACTCCAATCTGCGCAGACAAAAAGGAAAAGTGCACGCCAACTTAGAAATTAGAACAGTGACAAATAACAGGAGACAACGTATTGCAGGGAGCTTGGTATGGATTTGATTCAGTCATATGTGGGTTTGAAGTTCCTGTAAGCAATGACTGCATGAAAGGGGTCTGGCCCCTGACATTAGTCCAAAAAGCCTCATGATCCAACCTACAGGGGAATCGGTCTCCTTGGCTTCGTCCTTCGAAGGCAACTTGTGAACAACCTCAGGCTCTGTGAAGCCTTCCACGCATTGGAGGTACTGTACCACAAGCTGCACCCTACTGTACGCAGTGCCGCCCCTCCACGCGCTTATGGCCTTCTCATGGAACAACCTGTTGCTAAAACTCACTATGAACAACCCTCCTGGCTTTAGCATTCGAAACACCTCCGCGAAAACCTGTTCTGATCTTTGTCAGTGAGCTGTGAAAGCCTATGAGATGTAAGGTCATAAACTACTAACCCGGCTCCGGTTGTTGCAGATACTGAACACTAACAGCGCACAGCACTGCATCGAAACAAGAGCTCTCGAATTCGAACTCGTGATCCTCATTGAGATCCTTGACAACAAATGAGTCCAGCCTGGGATTCTTGGCCAGCTCTTGAGCATTCAAGCCGTGACCCACTACTCTTTTGTAATTGGCGTCATCGGGAAGATGGCTAACCCAGGAGCTCATGAGGTCAAGAATGTGCATCTCAGGCCTCAACCTGTGCCTGTAAAGATTGGTGAGTGTAGAAATGAAGCCATCGTCAACGTGCTCACCAAGCGTGGGTAAGCGTAGAAGTCTCTGTCTGGGAAGGTGTTGAGTTTGGTTCTGCCTTCTGGGCTGAGAACCAGGCGTCTGATTTTGCCTGCTGCTTGTTGAGGATTCACATGGGGGCTTTCGTTTGAAGTGCTTGCTATTGTGAGCGAAGTTGTTTTCGTTTTGAATAGAGACGAAGAGATGGGTTGTAGATTGGTCTGAAACTTCGTACAGCTTGTCGCAGCCATGGATTGCTGGTTCGGTTAAAAAAGGTGGGCATGGAGCTTCAGATGATGATAACTAAAGAGCTTCACATAATACTAGAATTATGAACTGATAGATAATCTTCTAGTGGCTGTGATGCGAGACCAGAGCTACTTACCTATATTAAGAAAACTTCGCTTTTAAATGAATTAAATTTATACAAGTGATCATATGAAGCATTATTGATCATGTAATTACAAATATTAGACATACAAACATTACTTAAAAAAATCCTAACTGCGATTTGATCTACCAATTTTTGGGAAACCAAAGTTTCTGATCCGTCAAAACCAAGAGGACTCACTGTCACTGCTTACAATTTGTCTGGCTAAAATCGTTCTTCCTTTATTTTAATCTGTAGTTAATGAGTTGGATTGCGCCAGCGGAATAGGAAGGCAACCAAACGAGCCCTTTGCCACCGCGCTCATTGGCGGGCCTCTATCCCTGCGTTTGAGGCTCAGCCGACGGACTAGGCTCCACTTGCTCCTCCGTCCACTGCTGATCTCCGTTTCACCGTTGTCGACCGTCGGCATCCTCGGCAGCGATACCGGCTCCATTCGTCCCTGTCTCATCTTGATGTCGCACAGCTCCATTTGCAAAGGGTACTTCAGCACTCCGAACAAACCGTTATGATGCTTCCAGCTCCCGCTGCTCCGGCTCCTGTGTTCACCATCCGACGTTGACTGGAGGTAGGAAATCGACCCACTATGGCGACCGGAATTTATTTTACCGATGGACTCCGACCTCACTAGTAATGGGTTCTTCCGTACTGTATCTGATGGATTTGGGTCTGTCTGACGACCTATAATTTTGCCGCAGAATACGATGTCGTTTTGGGGAGCGGCATTCGTACCGGAATCTGAGATCGCCGTGGGGAATTCAAACTCAATTTGGTTCGGGTTCATCTGAGAAGCGGGTTGGAGAAGAGGATGCTTGTCAGTGGATTCATGTAAGAATGGTCTGTGCTTCATTGCTATCTTAAGTTCCGAATCTTATGAAAAGAAATAAGAGAGTTAGAACTGTCTGAGTGCCCCTGCGGAGAATTGTGAATTATGGCGCAACATGAATTGGTTATATACAGAAATATGTGATGTGATTGGAAGCTTGACTTCTAAGAGGGAGAAGTTGAAGAAAGACCGTGAAGGAGACTGCAAAGTAAAAGGCAGAAGATAGAGATTAAAAAATCGACTGGGTTACGAAGAGGTATGTTTGTGTTTGGTTCATGTGATGTTTCTTGGAACTGTACCATTGGAATTCTAGAAGCCATGAACGGCTGTTTTACGCTCTGGAATTGCTTTCCTCTGTTGAAAGGATCGAGTCTTCCACGCAATGAAAAGAACTTTTGAAAGTTGAAATACTAAGCTTTTTTTTTTTTGTCAAACACTTTGAAACTCGGCAGCATTAGACCTTTAATGACAACTTTTTAAGTCCCTTGGGTTGGTTTGAACTTTGAACAAAAGAGCTCTGTATTTTGACCGGGTCTTTTTGTTGCCTACCTATTTTCATAATTTATTGCTGTTTTTACTTTTGATTTCCTATTGTTTTTGCAGTCCCATGGCCGTGTCATATGGCTGGTGGTAAATTTTTTTAATCATTTTAAATATTTTATAACCACCTAATATGAAAAGTGTTTTCTCACTGTAGACATGGTTAGCGCCCAAATGCAACTAAAGAACTTTCCTCTCCAAGTAAAATTTCACTGTCAATCTAGCTATCAATCTGACCATTTTTTCAAAAAAGAAAAATTTGCCCAATCACCAAGGTCATGTCCAGGATGCAGTCCTTGGTGGGGTGGATGTTACTGGACCTCATTTGCATTCTGTGAGTTCATTTCTAAAAGACTTATTGTTTTTCAATGCATATGGTTTGATTTTTTTTTCTGACTTTTAATGATACGTTTTTTTCAGATTTATCCACATGGATCAACTGATTCCCTCCCATTTGCAACAATGGGATCAGGTTCACGTGCTGCAATGTATCTAGTTGAGTCTAAATACAAGGAAGGCTCGATGGGATGCATATTATGGTTCAAAAGTCATGTCCTGTTCAATAGAGCTCTTTGATGGAGCTGGCAAGCGGTATATATAATTTAGCATCATTATAAAAGGCATTGGTAAGACCAATATGTGGGGGTATATTTAATGACTTGGGAAGTGGAAGTAATGTTGGTGTTTGTGTGATAACGAAGGTTAGATCTTTGATCCCAGATCCTTCAATTGACTCATCGAGGCAGTTTATAGTAACTTTCAAGTCTTTTACGCTCCTATTTGACACTGCACTGGGACATGAAGAGCATCTCAGGAACCATCTCCCACCAAATCCTCTTACATATGTGACCCCAAATGGCTTTACCTTCCCTAAAAAGACCGGACTTTGCTCATTTATTAACAATCATACCTGAGATTTCGATTAATAATTCTCTGCTACCTTTCTGGGATGTGTTTCTTGACCGGTCACACTATTGGGGAATGGGGCAATAGGCTGAATTGTTATCTTACTATTCGGAAAGAGCGTGGCTTAGGGACAAGGATTTGTGAGGTGCTGCTTGTGTTTTTGCTCCATGCCATACACAAGATAGACATAATACATCTGCCAAATTACTTGGAAAAAAAAAGTTGATTTTCTATCTTGGGGTTTTTGAGGCGATATTCAAACAGTGGTTCTCAACTGTGTTGTGTGCGAGCTTTTCTGTTTGCTTTGGTTGATCCTATCCCATTTGGATTGAGGCATATGTTGTGTCTAACAGGCTTTTGATCTTTTTCTCTGGTACAGAGGTTCTCTTAACAAATATTACTCCCTTAAAGGAGGCGGTGGAAGTGATTGAAGGAGAAGATGCTATGGCCGCGTAGCTTTCACGTACACAGGAGCTTTGTGTATCAAGCTGAAACTCGAATTGTGGGATGCAGATGTAATTTATTTGTATACTGACAAAACCTTGAATTGTTGCTTTTATTAACCTCATGGTTTTCATTAGAAGGATTAAGTGGGAGCCAATTCAGCCAAAAAAAATTCATGTGATCTTGAGACAGTGACCTTATATAAGTGTGGTGGGTGGCACTGCTGGAACAATCTTTAGTTGATTAACAAGTGCGAATATGAATTCCCTTGCATGGATAGTACAGATGCAAGTACCATGCGAGACAGGTATAAAATTCATGTCCTTGAGTGTCGTTTCAGAGTGTGAAATCTGCAGAACTGGAGTTCCTGGGCTTTATTTATATTTATAGATTTATCTTCACATGCTATAATCAACTACATAAATTACTTCTCAGCACGGAAATATTGAATTTGGGTTATCATTAAAAAATTACTTTTTCAACGTGATTTACGATTTACAAAATAAATACGTGTGAGAAGTTTTGTCATTCACCTTTTTAACACTTTTAACAAATAATCACATTAATGTTCACACCGAATATGCGCAGCCATTGGTGTTGCTTGGATGAGATGAGCTAAATAAATTAACAGAATCCTCAGCCGATAGCACTTGTCAGCCTAATCTGATAATCTACTCGTCCTTCAATGCTTCCTTCTCCCTTGCCTTTGTTTGTATCGATATAAAATCATTTGTATTATTCATTATTTATGACTAATATGAATTTCTGGGAAATTTTATATTTAATCTGAGATATAAAAATAATTTAACTGGTATTAGTTTTAACTTCTTGCAATTAAGCTGATTAAACATTAAAAGCTACTAACTCGCCATCCCCTTGTATTTAACGAAGCTATTCGACGTTAACTCCTCTAGTTCTTTTGAACGTCACATCGACCGACGGCGTCGTTCGCGGCCATTTTGAAGGTCGCAAATCTCGTTGTCGTCCGCTTTACTTCACAGTTCTCCAAACTCTCTTATTACAGTTTTGAACTCGTTCGCTTCACAAACACCAATTGCTTCTTCTTCGTTGTTCCTATTCTTCGCTTGCTCTTCACGGCGTTCTTTCTTCCTGATGTCTTACGACTACCTCTTCAAGTACATCATTATCGGCGACACAGGTCTTCCTCTTAAAATCCGTAGCCTTTTTTTTTATATCTGTTGGCTTCATAATTTGAATTGGTGTTTACGGCTGCCTTATTTGGCGTGACTTAGGTGTTGGCAAATCATGCCTCCTCCTGCAATTCACCGACAAGAGGTTCCAGCCGGTTCATGATCTCACTATTGGTGTCGAGTTCGGCGCTCGCATGGTTAACATCGATGGCCGACCCATCAAGCTCCAAATTTGGGACACTGTAAGTCTATGCTGTTCTCCCCTATGTCAGCATAAATCGATAATTTGTACTCAATGGCTAACTTGAACCTCGGGGCTCGTTGTCTCATAGTTAATGAACTTCCTGTAGTTCTTGTTCTCTTTGTTTTTGGGGGGCTAATTTTTGCTGGTCTTGTTTGCAATGTGAAAAATAATCTCTGACCTATTTTTAAATGAATGGGAGTGGGGGGACATTATTATCGAATTTGTGATCATTCGCCAAATTCTTAATCTCAGTAAAGCCACGTGTGCAATTCCATGAAATAATTTGAACTGCTACCCAATTTAGATGAACGATTTTAGGATTGCGTGATTTTCTGGTTGAACTTTCTTGAGCAGACGTCTTAAACTATTATATCTTCCCCTTACTTGGGATTTTACGTTCGATCTATATCTGCGGTGCTGCTTTCTTTTCATTTTTTTATGCATTCTAAATACAATTAAAATCACCAAGGCCTTACGCGTCTTTTTTTTATTTTGCGACCATCTTTAATTTGATTAACCAGTTTTAGCGCTATATTCCCATATGACGCAAGCCTCTCGAATCATTTCTGGCACTTCTGCTGAATGATACTAAAGTTCAGAGATTTATTTACATTTTGAAATGATTTGTGACCAATTCAATTTGTGTTTTTTTAATGTGCTGAAGAAGAATGTCTTGTTAACTGTAGGCTGGGCAAGAATCATTTAGATCCATCACTAGATCTTATTACAGAGGAGCAGCGGGAGCCCTCCTAGTTTATGACATCACAAGGTGGGGTGTTGACATTGTCACCTGCAATACAGGCATTCTCTGCATGCAGGACTGTAATGCCCTAACGCCATGCTTATCACCCTCCCATGTGCTCCTATGTTGTGTGCTTTCCTCTTTGGAGTTGGGATTACTAACAGACTGCAGATTCTTCATTACATACAATATAAGTGAAATGCAGTGAAAATGTGCGGCATATGTTAACAGACTTGTGGTAGCTGACCAAAGCTTTATTATTGCCTTTCTCTTTGTTATTGTTGATTCTCCTGTTCAAAATTTCTTTTTCACTGAATTTAGAACTGGGGTCCTTTGGCTGGTTGCGCTTCTATCTGTATCATCTTAGATTATACTTTCAAATTGGGTTGGTTGTGCTCAAGCATTTCTGATTTCAACTTGCCCTTTTGGTCTTATGTATTTATGGACATCCATAATACACTTTTGTTCCATTTGCACTAACACATGTAAATCACCATTTACATTTTGTGGGGTATATCTGAGGCTTTCTTTATTTCCCTCTTTTATATTTGCCTACAGCTTAGAGCCAGAAGATTTTTTTCTGTTGAACAGGAGAGAGACATTTAATCATTTAGCAAGTTGGCTGGAAGATGCCCGGCAGCATGCCAGCCCTACCATGACTATCACGCTCATAGGGAACAAGGGTGATCTGTCTCACCGAAGGGCTGTGAGCAAAGAGGAGGGGGAGCAATTTGCAAAAGAAAACGGGCTTCTATTCATGGAGACTTCTGCAAGGACAGCCCAACATGTTGAAGAGGTGATATAATTTTGGTTACAAGTCCTAGGAAGCCTCAAGAGTTTTGGTTTTTCCCATTAGTGTAAATTGTAACTTAAAGCATATTCCGCAGGCTTTTATAAAAACAGCTGCTAAGATTCTTCAGAAAATTCAGGAAGATGTCTTTGATGTCTCCAACGAGGTAATTATCAACAGTCAGTTTGATGTGGTTAAGTTGTGGGAATTTATGAGTTGTGACAATTTGAGATAATTGGTCCCACGTGGTATTGGCGTTACGCATTATAACTCTAAATGACATATCAGACTTGAGATAATGAACATTAGATTGATTTAGTTACTTCTTGAGAAAGTCAATGTTGTGCTCTTGTTTGAACTTTCAATGACTTATTGGAAGATCTACCCCTATGAAATTGGCTCCTCCTTCTTGTGTCTTTCCTTTTTTCCTTTTCTTCCTAATAAAAACAACATTAGATGTATTGTG
>JANTPZ010011483.1:0-11940 GCA_025593235.1 Vachellia pachyceras | reverse complement strand
TTTTCTCTTTTCTCTTTCTTACTTTTTCTCTCTTTCTCTTTCTTACTTTCCTCTTTCCTACCCACTCTTTCTTACTTTTTTTGCCTCGGAATCCGTAAAAGCTATAATTTCCCAAACTTAAATCACTTTTCAAAACCTAGGTTTTACCTCGGAATCTGTGAAACCTAGGTTTCAAAATCACTTCCAAACAAGCCCTTAATGTTTTAGTTGGAAGTGTTTTTGTAAACAAATACGTGAGATTGTCACATGGGCAGGTTTACTGAAGATCTATATCACCGTAAACATATCTATATCTAAATTATATGCAATATATTTTAATAAACAGTATTATTTATTTGTTATAAAAGAGTCTAATTTATTTCTTGAATTTTATTCAAGGACTCACAAATTTATACTAATCCTTTTAAAAGTGAGAGCAAAGTCTTTTAAAGTGCATTAATTATATAAGTTACATTTTTAAATATTAAAAAATTATGAAAATAAATTGTTGATTATATATGTACTTAATAATTTTTATATAATAATTTTATCTTGAAAATAATGTATAGTTTAAAAATAAATTGTAAATATTTGCAATATAAAAAAATAAAAATTATAATTTTTGTCTGCTTTAGTAAATGTTTCTGAAGGTTTTTAAAACAAAAAAAAAATTATCTTTTACCAATTGAAAAATTAGTAAGATTTTAAGAATGTTAACAATAAAAAAAAGTTTATATGGTTTTAATAGAATTTAAGAATGTGCATAATTTACTATCTGGAACAATATATGAATGTGGATTGTAAAGAAAACGACAAGAACGGTAGAAGCTTGGATGGTTCTAAAGTTGAAATTAGATGATGATGATGATAATAATAATTTGCAAGGTAATGAATTGTGAGATTGATATCATGTGGTTAGCGTCGTAACCATGGAAGCATGTCGTTTTGTAGATCAGATGAGTTGACCGTGAATGATTCACTTGAGATAACAGTTGTCGTATATATAGAAGTACTTCACATGCACATTTGTTTACATCATTTTCATCCATTGTTTTTCAAATGCACATGGGAGATAATTATGTTCGATGGACATTGTTTGACATTAAATACGAATATAAGTAAGGATTCAATTGAACATTTTTCATTAGACACAACTCCATTGATTCAATTTTCATGCATTTTATCCGTTGGTATAAGATGATGAAGTACAATTAAGACCGCAACGAATGTGGTTGATTTTTCACGATATGTTAAACCAATGTTAAAAAGAAACGTGCCTAAAAATATTAATATGATTACTTCTGATAAAAGATACTAAGATAAAAAAATATAAAGCTACCATTGTGTTTAATAATACAACTACAAACCTTAATCATTAATACAAGAGCTAATTAATTTTTTTAAAAAGAATATCAATGAAGCTAAATAAATCGTTTTAAAATGCTTATATTTATCATTTTTAATTTTCCAAACTAATTTTGCTTACTTAAAAATTGATATATAAAATAATTATACACATAAATTAATACCTTGAAGTAATTTATTTATCTTCATTAATTTCTTAAAAAATTTAATAGGCTCTTATATTAAATATATAAGTTGCGTACTATTATCTTTAAATCTATTTTATCTTGTTCATAGTATACCTTGCTTGATGGTTTTTTTTTTGGTCCAAACTTAATTAGAACTTCTATAGAGAGATCTTTTAAAAAAAATTAAAATGAAAGAATTAAACATGCTAATTTATTAATTCTTTACAGATACTTAGACTAATACAACAAAAAGTCTCCAAAAATGTTTACATTCAACAAGATAAAACACCATTGAAGAGCTCAACAATCAAATTTTCCAGTATGCCATTCTCAATCTCACAAGCTAACTCTTGTTTCTCATCCTCAAACTTGTCCCATCTCTCTCTCTCATCCATGTCTTTCACACAAGCACTCTTATCACTGTTCTCAAATTCATCCCCAGATGAAGAACCATGCATCCAATCTTGTGTTCTTCTCAATATTTCACCCTCAAACGCATTGTCGTTTCCACCATCAAATCTCCTCTTCTTTGCTTCTTCCTCGTACAAATCCCAGAATAGTTTCTCCAAATAATAATTCGTCTTACCTCTATATTCTTCTTCTTCGCCTTCATCATGATTCTTCTCTTCATAATATTCTTTGATCTCCAGCACTGAAACTGGGCTCCTTTGTTCTTCTTCATCTTCTTGCCTTCTTAAACTGAAATCCCCCTGTAATAATGTAAAAAGGAATTTTAATATTTAAATATTTTAACTCAAAGTTATTCTTCTTCTAAAAAACTAGAACTATACAAAAGATATATATATATATATATATTCAAACAGACAAGATGCTGCACAGCGGCAGTATATATATGATTGCTCACCTTGGGCCCTGATTGATTTTCTGTGGTCGCATGCACTGAATCCGCGCCGACAACGACAAGGGGTGAAAATCTTTTCCTTGCTACGACGTCGTTTCTAGAACACTCCGCAAAGTTAACCTCGCACGAGGAGAAATCACTGTCACTCCAACTTGAGCCTTTGCTGCTGCTGCTGCTGCTGCAGCAAGAACTGGAGGCGGATGAGAAAGCCAACGGCTGATGTTGCTCAGCCTCTAGGTCTCCGAATGATCTCCACCGCACGATGTCCTTTATTCTGATGGGGGCTTTGATTTCTGCTAACTCCCTGCAATTCCTGGAATTGCTTTTCCTCGATAGCCTGCGAGAGACATTCCGAGGCAAAATCGAAGGGTACTTCATGCTGAAAGAGTAGAACCTCTTGACAAGGGCGTGAAGGAGGGAATTCAGTATCCTTGGATTTGAATTCCTGGAGGATGAGTTGATGTCCATTTCGATGAGGCTGCGCATGGTGGTGGAGGGAACCCGTTTCCTTGGAATCGATTTGAATCCATTGGAAGGAGAAGGAGAAGAAATTGAGCTCTCACTGAGAAGATCTCTTAGCGTTCGAGGGCTACGCCTGGATTGTTGCAGAGCAGAACCACTCATTTTGAAGAAGAAGAAAAAGAAGAAGAAGTGGGTATGGTGTGAGAGAGAAAGAGCGAGAGAATTTGAATTTATAAAGGGTAAAGGAGAAGAAGGAGAGAGGTAGCTTCGAGGTTGAGATCTCAAGATTTCCAGGTAATGCATAAGCCCATGCAAGGTGGAAAATATATAATAATCTTTTGTTAAACTTACAATATTATAATGAACCATAAAATGCCAAAAGAAGCAAAAATTAATTGCATTAAACTTAAATAGATTTTTCCATTTTAAATTTATAACTTAAATTTTCAAGTAATAAAGGTGTGATGAAATGTGAATAAAGGTCATGATATTCATATATATTATCATTAAAAAATTTATTTTTTATTTTTATATTATATGAATATAATTTTTCATTTTCATTGAAAAAATCCATAAGAATATTTTTCATGCAAAATTAAAAGGAGGTCAAAGTGAATGATTTATTTTCTGAAAATGAGTTATGGATTTAAAATTTTCTTTGCTAACTTTTTTACGAAATAACATACCTTTCTTCTGTATCGCTCTAAACTTTAAAGTAATCTATAATACATTAAAATAACTGATAACAATATGTAATGTAAAAATTGTTTTGTAATACAAAACTATTCTACAAAACTTTTTCCAAGAGCTTTAAATATTAATTTTAAAAACAATTAAAAAGTGCGTAGAATTTTAATAAAGTTAAAAAAATATAAATAAAGTAGAGTTTACTCTTGAATAGTATATATATTTTTTTGTAGTCTAAAAAGAAGACAACAAGCTAAGAGTACGTACTACTGTGTTACTGCATGGTCCATGGCACAAAACAAAGAAGGGTAAACGACAATAATGGCAGAAGCTTGGAAGGTTCTAGTAAGGTTGAAATAGTGTAATATAGAAGTATAATATTAGTGATTTGGAGTTAAATTATGAGATTGTTTCCATGTGATTAGAGTTGTAAACATGGAAGCATGTCGTTTAGCAGTTCAAATGAGTTGACTATGCTGGATTCATTTGTGAAACGTTTGTCGTAAATGGTACTTCTTCCTCACATGCATGTGGATCCACCACCCTTTTTCATCCATTTTCTTACATGCTTAGCTGCTAAAGGACATTATGATAATCCTTATTAAACTTGTGAGGCAAAATTGGTTAAAAAGTCCATACTATAAAATTCTGGTTAAAATGGTAAAAATAATTTGGAAATTTTTGTTCATGGGTTTTGGGCATACGAAAGTTGCAGAGGATCATTTTGGACCAGATGTTTTAAAATGATACTTTTTCGTCTCACCCTTTTAAAAATTTTAACTTTAACAGTCACACCTTTAATAGATTATAAGTCGTCAACTTCCACAATTAACGTTAAAATTTTTTTAACGGTGTAGCAAAAATACCCAATTTTAAAAATTTCAATCCAAAATAGCCTATCAACAACTTTTGTGTCCTCTATGTCCATTCGCAAAAACTTCTAGAGTATTTTTGCTACTTTACCCTAAAAATTATGGCCTAAAAATATCTAAAGACCTAAATCCATAAGTGGATGGAACTCATTTTCAGTAAATGCAACAAAACTCTTCTTCACTTTTACACAAATATGTTAACTTTATGTACACATTTTTTTCATTTTACACAAAGTTAACGATATATTACACGTAGTTAAAAGATGCTGCTTTCAAAGATATATTAAACTTTAGTTTTTAAAGAAATTTCAGATATTGTTGGGTAATAAATTTTGTTAGGAGAGATTTTTCACATACTTAATGTGAATATTAAATCTAAAATGTTATACCGCCAACATAAAGATTGAGTCTACATTTTTACTATACAAAACTATAAATTAATACAAGTTAAGAATGTAACTAAATAACAAAATACAATGTAGTTGTAGGGCTCATATTTAATATTTTATTAAATATTATCATAAACTAAACTAATTAAGTAAATAAATTTAGATTTAATGTTAATGAAGAAAAGTTAAGAGAAGTTGTAGTGTCGCAAAATGTATACAATTTTTTATATAATTATTTAGAATCTAATACTAGTTAAATTGTAAATGAGGAATTAAACTCTACAGCTAATATGCATGCATTTTCCTTTGGGACAACAAATATATGCATGGCTTATATTGATACTAAGTTTCAAGTTTTTCAAAGTTTTTCCCTCTAAAATTTCTCATAGTTGTGAGAGAGTTTTGGAGAGATTGCAGAGTGATAAGTAGGGGTGGGATCTCATGCGCGAAGATGTGTTGGAGGAAATTCGGAACCGACCATTAAGCATTGAGTGAAGTCACACGTGGAACATCCTCATTGGCTGCTAAGACACATGCTTCCCTCTCCCTCCCATATTTCAAATCTTGAAAAAGAAAAGATACCATTCATTGCAAATTGCACTCTCCGTGAACGTGCGCGGCTGCCCTTTATATATATATATATATATATATATACGCCTTAAAAGGAGCAGCTCCTCCACCACTCATGCGTTTCAGCTTATGTACGTTGCGCAAATTCCATAGCAATATTGCCGCTTGCGTTTAAAAATATTGTGCCGACTTGAGGATACAGTACAGAAATACTTTTACTTAAATAAAGATAAATATATCAGGGATGTTATCTTGTTTTACAGAAAAATACTATATAATGTGCGTTTAATTTTTGCAACCGATCTACCAAACATGCAAGCACAATATCAATTTTCACTGTAACGGGGTATGATTAATCTATTTTAAATTTTCGAGATAATATTATCCTTACAAAAACTTCCAAAGCAAAATTATTTTTCACGAAAAACTCACGGGGCAACTTTGTATCTTAACCTTTTCATAAAATATCCCATCTCAATCTCCAGTCCTTAATTAATTGATTTTTCAGGAAATTGAATAAACATAAATTAATTGATTAATTATAACACATTATGAAATATTTATGTGTATCGTTATATTATTTATAAGTTTATTAGTAAAAAATTAGGTTTAAGAGAAATGGTAAATATATAAGTTAATTAACTTATTTAATCTTATTAAAAAAAGGTTAAGAAGAATTTAACGTAGTGAGGTATTTCTTAGATGAATCTAGACTTAAAGTTTCTTTTGGCACATCTAGCACTAAAGTATTTTTTTTTTCAATTGTGTTATGCACCTTAATGTATTTTTATTTCTTGGTATTGGAACACAGAAAATATTTTAAGGTTTTAAATGTACCTAAAAGATACTTGTAGGGTGTTAGATACACCAAAAGAATATTCTATGGTGTTGGCTACATTTGAAAAATTACTTTATAATGCTGGATGAATCATAAAATACTTTAAGATGTTAGATATACACACCTTAACTTTAACAATAATATTTTTTATTTTATAAAAAAAAGCTTATATAAGTAAGCTTCATTGATGGAGATCACTATCCTAGTTTTAAGTATAGTCTAACAGATGCATTGTAAAAGAAGTCTTAAGCCACGTTTGGTAGCATGGAAATTAAGGCTTGAAATTGGAATTGAGATGGAAGGTTAAAAATAAGCCGGTTTGATATAAGGGAGTCCAATTCCTGAGGAACCTAGTTCCATAAAAATGATGGAACCTGGTTTCATGCCTACCCCCATTGAACTAATCTAGTTCCATGGAACCCAATTTTTTGGACCATTGTACCCTTTATATTTAACATATTTACAACTTTATCCTTTTGATTTTGAACCCACTTCGATCATCTTCCTCAACCTCGTGATGAATGTCTTCGATCTCAATGAACCTCTTCTTCTTCAATGATAAAGACAATGGCTAAGGTGTGAAGGTCTTCGATCTGGTTTTTATTTTTCATATCGTCACACCATTTTTCAGATCAAGTCTTTGATACGGCCAAAACCTCTCAACGCTCTCTCCTCTCCCTCCACGTTGTAAAACCTTCCTTAATTTGCCTTATTTTTGTAATAGAGACCAATTATAAACCACTTTAAAGCCTTTCAATGCTTATAATTAGCTAACCAAGTGAAATTTTAAAATTTATCAAAAATAACTGTTCACTTGGTAAAATTTCATAACTTTTGGTCAACTTTAAAAAATTAATAACTAATTCTATAAAACTCAAAATTGAGTAGTTCAAATCTTTAAATGAAACTTATTAAATTCCCTAAGAAAAATATCAATTTATCCAATTTTTGACCTATTAATATAGTTTATTGTGTGAAAATACATTGTTCATTTGATCATTTTTCATTTTTATAGATTTTTTTTAATTTAGACCATAATAACTTTTAGTAAAAACTTAAATTTAGCAAAATTATGCTCATTTTAAAGCTTGTAGTTAGTGCTATTAGTAGGGAAAATTTCAAACCAATTGGATCTTATTTGCTCTATTTCATTGTTAGGTTCTTGATAGGGGTGTTGGACCCTTTTATCACTTTTATACATGTTCACTTTTAATGCATAATTTCATTCAACATAATTCCTTAGTATACTAAACATATGTACATGCGACTATCCATATATTAAAGTATGTAGAGGGTTATTATACATTTATTTCAAAATCAATTTAATATCACATAAATAGCACATCAATGAGTTTCTCTTGCAACTTGAGAGCATATAAACCTCTTTATGCCTCCTTCAAAATTTTCTTATCTTTATTGGAATCTTGGCCTAGAGAATATTAATTTTTGGAAGATTGAAATTTCAAAAAAAAAATCCCCATAGCAAAATTACTAACAAAAACATTAATATGCATGATCATAATTCATTATCTAGTTAAATATGCACGAAAACTTTATGCTTTCATTTCTTGAAACACTTTGCAAATAACAACAACGTATTGTAATCACAACATAACATGTTTAAACAACATATATTTAGCATGCAACATAGCACAAATAATAAACAATAATTAAGGACAATATTAATGTAAAATTAGTAACTTTGCTACCTTTATTTGTTACCTTTTCTTATTAACTTTGTTGGCTTTGTTCTTACTCTTTGGAACTTTCCTTTGCCACTTAAAATTCTACATATAACATAATGCATTTGACATTAATAATAAGTCATTACCATGCATTAAAACACATTACAAACTTCCAAAACTCCTCTTGAACCTTAAGGGCCTTAAAACTCTTAATTTTGCTTAAATTGTTTTTAATGCTTCCAAAATTTTTTACTCGTTTACACCCCAATTTTGCCTTCTAAATCCATTGAAAGCATAAAAAAATAAAATCACACTTCTTATTGAGGTTTTGCAGCTGGCCAAAATTTCACAATAAAAGGGGAAATGTGATTTTTCAACTTCTACTTTTACATACATGCATAATCACATTCCTAAACCATTTTCTATCATTAAACATCATAAAATCATTCATTCCCTTGAATGAAGAGTGTCATCCAGCAGCTTGTGAATAGTAACTTTATGCCAAAAATTCCATACAAGCTCAAATCAACTCAAACAAACCACCAATAGATTCTAAATTATGCATATAGTTGCTTTCTAACATCTATTACTTCTAAATCCTACTCTTTTTCATTTTATCTCTCAAAAACCTTACTTTACAGCAGGAAATATCGACCATAAAAAAATAAAACTAAAGGAGAAGTGCTAGAAACTAAGGAATATGGGAAATTACATGTGGAAATCACTTATCACGTTGGATTTTGGATGAATTTTCTCCTTTTCCTCTCCCTCACTCCACCATGGTTTCTCTTCCATTTGCTGCAGGTTTGGCCGACTTTTAGGCCTCTTGAAATGGCTAGAAGGGTCTTGAAAATATACATTCATGTGTTGTTAACGTGTCACATAGTCATAATAGATGAAGCCATGTGGTAATTACTCTTCCATTTGTTAACGTGTCATAGTCATAATAGATTATATCACATAGTCATAATAGATGATAACATTTGGTAATTATCAATTCCCACAATTTGCTTTATGCAGATAAAATTACTTTAGCCGTTAATAAAGCTACTTTATCGGACTTGAAATACTTCTTGGGAATTCCCTCGTCACTTGACTAGTTTAGGGACATCAAAAATTCTTAAAATTTATATGATACTTTCATAATTTTCTTTCCTCATTCTGGTTCTAGCTTGTCTATAATTAATTTTTTGAAATAAAACTTAATTTAGGATTTTCAAGTCTTTTCCTTTTATTCCGAATATTTTTTTGACATTCTCTTGGAAACAATTTTATGAATTAATACACTTTTCAAGTTATTTTTCTTTCTTTGGAAACAAGATATTTAAGACTCTGGATATTTTAAATAATTATATTTAATTATTTATTAATATTTAAATATTAAATAACCTTTAAAATTCTGTTTAAGGTCATTTTTGTCATTTTGACATGAACCAAGTCTCAATTACAGATCAGTAAATTTTTCTCTATCTTGTAATGTCCTATGAAATTTTGGTCAAACTTTGACCAAAATACCTTTTGACTTTTCTCAATTTACCAAAATGCCTTTGAATTTCAAAAATGGTATTTTAGTCCCAAGAAATTTAGAATTTATACTTGGATCCCAATTTCAAAATGTCACTTCGATCCTTTACTTTCCAAAATGACACTTTTATCCCTTACTTTTTGAAAATAACCATTTTGTCTTACTTTTGCTATGTTTCACATAATGACATTTTCACCCTTCCTTTCCTTTTCTTTCATCCTTCAGACCCCTTAGATAATCTGTAGCCACTTATTTAGCTTTTATATCTAGTTATAAAAAATATGGATATTACACACGTCGTCGTAGCATTTCATAGATCTTTTGGCTTTCCATTATGTTTTATGATGGATTTTTATAAATCTATAACCAATGTGGAGGTATTTTGAAATCTAGGTTCAAACACTTGTAGTAATTCTTGAAAACCCTCCTCTTCTGCGGTTTGAAATGGCATATCATCCTTTATGATGAATTTTGCAACAACCTTTTTATGTTAGTCTTGACTAAAGAGGTGATTAGTCAACATCTGATTAGAAGAAACCAACAATAAACTTTGTGACTTGCTTACTTTGTTTGGCTTGTTTGGATACTTTTTCAAATGTCGTAACAATTGTTTAGTCCCTCTATTAGTAGGATGACTTTCATAATATTGGTCACAATAATTGCACTTTGTCCTATGTTTACCTTTTAATTTCGACAATGGCAACATTTTGGAATGGTTCCAAGCATAAGATGTTCCCCCCTTTTTTTCCTAGTAGGCCGTGTTTTTGTTGCTTGTCCATCTTCCTCATTGTTTGATTTTCATTATGATTGGTTGGCAACGATGTGGCTGTGGTTATATTTTCAGTGCCCTTACATTAGCTGCAGCTTGCATATTTTCCAGTTGAGATTGAGATTTTGCCATGCTCATTTCCGTTTTTCAAATACAATAAACAAATAGGTTAGGTGACAACAAAAAAAATAGAAAATTACTATCAATCAACATTACTTACCCAAGGCAAAAGGAGAGAAAATTACTATCACTCTATTAAACAATGCTTAGAAAATAGAAAAAGTAGCAGTAATAATAAGAATCCTAAGATCCCCAATTTTTACTTTGTAGAACCAGCATAAATTCTAACATCATAACTCTGCATTCTAGTTTTGAGCTTTGAACTTTGAAATCTAATTTCGTATATACCAGTAGAAATTCTTACCAGTATACAATAAATCACATTTATATTTCAACAGAACTGTTATACATTTTCTAAATGATTGAGCTTTGAAGAAGTAGTACACTAATACCAATATACAATAAATTACATCAAACCAAGTTGAAGAGGAAATCAAAAGAAGAGCAGAGCAGACCAACTAACCAAGATGAAGAGCAGACTAGCTGAGCGGATGAGACTTCAGATGAATATCAACTCAGAGGAAGCAAAGATGAACATGTAGACAAAGAGCAGACATTTACAAACCAATGACATTTACAAACTCGAAGACGAAAAGAAGCCGAGGAAGCAAAGACGAAGAGCAGAATGGTGGACGTGAGGATGGAGAGCAGAGTAGCTAGGGCAAAGAATAAATGAAAGATTACAAGTCACTAAGTTAGGATGAAGCTTCAGACACGAGAGGATTACGGATGAGAGATTTGAGCATTTAGCTATTAAGAGGGAATTAAAAAAAAATTAAATGTATGTATAAACGGGCTAGTACAGAAAGCCTATTAGCATGCATAAGGCCATCCAGTTTATTTGTCACACGGGCAGGTTGTAGCCCACCTGTCACTGGCCAACACTGGGTAAGCCAAATCTGCAAAATTTTTACGTGCTAGTTGGTAGGGCCGCGGCCATTTTGCTCAGTTCTAGGAAGCGGGCGTTGTTTTAGTGGGAGGTTCACCGAGTGAGTATAAAGGGGTGGAATTATATCATGAATTTAGGAGATAATACAGATGAAGAACATCCAGTCATGCAATAAAGGGTCCTAAGCTAATATGCGACAGGTCTCCTATGGATAAAGATAGAAGAGCCCATCACACCATGTGGATTAAGAGGGGAGAGCAAGCTTATTTGTGACAAGGCCCTTGTGGTTAAAGGGAGAATCTTGTTGATTAAAAGAGGGAACCATGGTGCGGTCTCGTGTTCTATGGAATCTAACTGGTCCACATCACTTGAATGATGAGCTCGTCAGGTAGCTACCATTATTTTTTTGGAGCAAATAATGTCCTTTGTATTTATCCGTTATCCGTTTCATGCAGATATTCATAGCTAAGAACAAGCTAAACAACAAAAAAGACACTCATAAAATCCTATAGCTACACACTAAGTCACTTCTAAGTAAACCAATCAAGCTAAACAATTCAGATCCCTACTCTATAGAGAACTAGTAAACCTCTACGTTGAAGCCTATGCTTCAGATTAGTCACCAATCAAGCTAAACAATTCAGGTAGCTACCTATCTTATTGCCCATGTCTTGATATAAGATGACTTTTGTTATCCATGATAGACTTAAGTGATCTGAGCTGTTTTCTTTTCTATCATGGATATGTTTTCCATGAGAAGT
>JANTPZ010011482.1:0-12339 GCA_025593235.1 Vachellia pachyceras | reverse complement strand
TCGCCGATGGTTGCAGCTTTCAGTTCCAGAGGTCCAAATCCCGTAACCCCAGGAATACTCAAACCCGATTTGATTGCACCAGGATTCAACATCCTAGCTGGGTGGACCCACGCTGCTGGACCGGCCGGGAGTGACTATGACACGAGGCGTGTGGACTTCAATATCATTTCTGGGACATCCATGTCTTGTCCTCATGTGAGTGGGTTAGCTGCATTCTTGAAGGGAGCTCACCCAGATTGGAGTCCTGCGATTATAAGATCTGCTCTCATGACTACAGCATACACGACCTACAAAAATGGAACAACCTTACTCGATGTTGCCACTGGGAAACCCGCGACGCCATTTGATTTTGGCGCTGGACACGTGGATCCTGTGGCTGCGCTTGATCCAGGTCTGGTGTATGATACTACCATCGATGACTACCTCAACTTCTTATGTGCCTTGAACTATACTTCACAAAAAATCAAACAAGTCACAGGACAAGACTTTTCCTGCGATTCAAGTAAGAAGTATAGAGTGGAAGATTTGAACTACCCATCTTTTGCCGTCACTATGAAAAGATCTTCAGGCAGAGGAGTTGGGCGAGGTAAACCCGTGACTGTCAAATGCACGAGAATTCTTACTAATGTGGGGGCACCAGGAACTTACAAGGTTTCTGTTTCATCTAAGTGTTCATCGGTGAAGATTGAGGTTGAACCAAAGACACTTTGTTTCAGCAAAATGTACGAGAAGCAGAACTTTACAGTGACATTCACTCCTGCGTCGATGCCTCATGGTATAACCTCCTTTGGTTATCTGGAATGGTCAGATGGGAAACATAAAGTCGTTTCTCCAATTGCCCTTGGCTGGACATGACCAATATCATTTCTGGAGTTCCTATATGAATATTAATACATGGAAAATTACAAAGGCCATGTGGAATATTAACATATATGAATGATGAATTTTAAATTGCATTTAATATCTTCCCAGCTTTATGGTATTTACTTGCTATATTTCACTTGCATATTATCGGGGTTGTAACAGAATTTTGGGCAGTTTGTAAGTACTGCTTTCTGGAATATATTTTGATGCAGTAACCAGTAAATGGGGTTTCTGACATCAAAACGTGTTTGATGCCAGAGTTGATGTTTTGGGCTAAGGATTAATGGACATAGTGTTGATGGGCAACGCTTTTAAAGAGGGATTTCAGCCATAACATATCTCAATGAAATCATCAAAATCTATCTTGATTTAATCTTAAAAAACTATTTTTCCTTCAAAATATCAGTGCATGATCCCAACCACTTCGACTCCAATATTTTTTTCCGGTTCTTCATTCTCATCCGTCCTTATTTTCCCCTTTTTTCCAACTGAAACCATGGGCCTAAAATCCAGTTTTTTAATTTCAGAGTTAATCCAATTATGAGAGTGACGACACCATTAGGAGGATTTAATCTTGGATAAGTCCATGTTCCTTCACACTTATCCTCCATGAATAAGCAGATAAAATAAAGTTTTACACGATCTCAATTATTTTAACGAGAGGAAAAAAACTGACAGGATTGGTTGCTCTGCGCTCAAATCAGTGTTACTGCAACCTAGCTTCAGTGCTGCAATGCATTTTTTTCTCTTTATTTTTTTTGGGGTGATATGCATTTGTTTGATCTACGTTGGCGGCAGTACACTAATTGTCAGAAACACTCGAAGTAACGTTTCCAAATTCTACGATACCATTTTGGGTGATAGGTTATACAAGCAAAGACGCGATAACTTCAAACATATGGTACTAAACAACAAACAACAATAGAACAAACATCATTCAGAGTCCGCCGAAGACTGACAGACAGGGAGGTAGTACGTATCGAGTTGCCAGTATTTGTGTTTCACACCTTCCCAAACTTTTTCTCCCAAACAATCCTTAACAGGCAATGGGATTAATTGTGTGGAATACCCCAAATTCTCTAGTTCAAGAGACACCAGATTGCAGTAAACAACATGGAAAAAGGCATTACTTCCGCAGAGGCCATTGAAGAATGAGTAGATTCCACCAGGCTTCAACAGCACAGGAAGATGTTGATGGAACCCTCTTAGGTCTTCATAATATTCCCCATACGTGTCGAAGAAAATGCCTAAACAAAATACAGATAAATCAACATATCAAACATTTAGAATAAGAGATAAATTAAAGAAAGACTCACCAGGAACTAGAAACACACACACACACACCCCCCACGCAGAGATATAAGATCACGCCTTTCCTAATTCGTAATAGCCAAACAAATGCCGCTTGATAGTATTTCGATGACCAATTATGATGTTCAGAAATAACAGTCCTTGCAAAACATTAGCCATACTCATATTGAAGCATCAAACACAGACAATTCCAGCGAGTAAAACTGTGCAAATATACTGCTAAGACATGATGTTGCAAATAAAAAATTGCAGTTACCATCATATGTTTCAAGCTGAGCCAGAACATCTTGCCAACGACCAAAAACTATCTTCACGTTTTCCTTTTGCCCCCAACCTGTTCGAAGCATGCGTTCATAAACCTCTGGATGGGCCTCAACAATGGTGTGAGTCACAGGTGCATATTGCTGAATGGCTGTATCCACAAGACCCATTCCAAATCCAATATTCAGTATGTGACCACCTCCTGAACAAATAGCTTTAGCATGAGCCTCCATCAATGGCTTCTCCCAAGCCATCATGACAGCCTTGCTATTAGAGTCCATCAGCTTATCTTCACTAAAACTTACCCTATCTTCCAAATACTCCTGATCAAAATTGGTGTTTTTACTTTCCTTCCTTGCAATTGTACCCAGGATCAACTCAGTTTGAATGCCTGATTAAGTAGAACTCAGTGACTACATGAAAATGACGACAAAAACTCAGGGTATGATTGGTAGAATTGAAATTGGAAGGAGTTAGAGGATGGGGATTGATACATAGCAATGTATTTTAGACATAATGCATGGTTAGACACGCATTCTTCTTCTTCAAACCCCCCATTCACTCCTATTTCCATTCCTACGGTCGGAGGCCTACAAAAACACCCTTGGATAAACTACCAGGCAACTACTTCATAAGTGTATGTTATGGACAATTTAAACAACTAAATAACGAAATGTGGGATTAAAGCGCATAAGCATTCTAAGGAACTCAAACGTAAGATGATCATAGGAATTGGCATTACACCTGACAATCGACATAACGACCATTTACTTTTTATTTTAATCTCTGAATTTAATTTTGAATGGAGTGGATAACCAGTTTCTACTTTTTTTAAAAAAGTACAAAACTTCCTTTGACTTCTTAGTTTTTGGCAGACTGTCGAGGTTTCGTTCCCTTTTAATTAATTTAATTCCGCCAAATATCATGATTTCTAACGGTGCGAAGCTACTCAAGTACTCATATTTGCCTAGTATGTTCTTGAAAATCCCGATGGCCATCGCCGTTCTTTGGTGGACTTTTAAGTTTAATCAAATAAATTACAGTTATGGATTCGATTATACCTAGTATTTGACAGGGAGACGAGAAAAGGAGATCAATCAGACAGGGGCAAATGGAGACCAAGCAGAGAAAGGGCGTACCAGCATTGAGGAGGACCTCGAAGGCCTCCTGGTGGCCTTCCTGCATAGCGAAATCGCCGGCAGAGAAGTTGGAAGGAGAAAGAGCATTCCAGGCGGCGCCAGCAGATAGGAGGATCTTCAGCACTTTGGCGTGGCCATGCTTAGCCGCGTGCATCAGAGGAGAAAGACCATCGGCGTCGAAATAGGTAACATCGGCTCCGGCTTCTATAAGAGCTCTCACCTTGTCGGAGTTGCCGTTCTTCGCGGCCTCGCATAGCTGCTCTCCTTCGTTCATGTCTATGTTGTCTAATTCAGTAGCCTGCGGCGGAAACCCTGCCACCAGACGCAGCGGCAACCGTCAATTGGAAATAAGACGCGCTAAGTTTCCCACGATTACAATGCGCCCCATATTCTGTGTGAAATCTGTAATGGGCCACATATTCTGTGTCCTTGCCGATTTGTTTCACGTACATTTTTTTTATAAAATGAGATAATTTTCTTTAGATATTTATTTAAATTTATGTAAAATTATATTTTTACCACGTTTTTAAATGGGTATACGATTTATTTTTTTTATTTGATTTGCGTCAAGTTAATTATTTTGTATAGCTGTTATAAATAGACCTTTCTTTAGCCCAAAAAAAATCTCATTCCTTTTCTTTTGATAGGGAAAACATTTTTTCGCTACTCACACCTCGGGCTGGTAATACGGGTTGGACTCACGGGTCCAACCCGCCAACAAGTGACGACCAGCCCGCCATGTGGTGGGTTGGCTTCAACCCGTTATGCCCAACCCGCCACCTATATTTTTTTAAAATTTTTTATTTCAAAAATAATATATTATATATTTTTCTTACTTTTTTCATCTCAATATTTTTTAAAAGTATGATAAATAATATTTAATACATTCAAAAATAGTATAGAATATTTTATTTTTCATATTAACTTTCTATAATACTATATTTAAAATTATAACAACACATTAATATTTATATTTTTGTTTTAAAACATAAAAAATGTCATTATTGAAAATTTATTAGTAGAAAAAGAATCATGAATTAATTAATATGATATAACTATACAATCTTATGAAAAAATTGGATAAAAAAAGAAGAAGAAAAACAGAAATTTAATTTTTTTAAAAAAAATTAAAAAAATATTAGTTGGCGGGTTAGTGATATGATGGCGGTGCGGGCTACATTTCTGTAACCCGTCAATATGGGAGGGGTTGGTGGGCTGACCCTCATTACCAGTTCTACTTGAATCCCCACAATTATTTTACTACGAGGCACTAGCCTTGTCACTAGTTTGCTTCAGCTTTCACTTTTAGCGGTCATTTTAAAATATTTTTATTCATTTTGGCTAATAAAGTTAGTCCCTCGGAGAAAAGGTCATAATATATTGAACTCTAACAGTTTGTTTAGAAGCTATTTTAAAAATAGTTTTTATAGATTTTGAGGTAAAATCTAGGTTTTGGAGAGTAGATTTTGAAAAATAGCTTTTACAGATTCCGAGGCAAAATTTAGGTTTTGAAAAGTGATTTATGTTTAGGAAGTTATTGGGTCCATTTGGGAACGGGATGGGATAAGTAACTTATTTGCAGAAGGACTCATGGAGAAGTGAGATTGAAAATAAGTCAGATTATAAAAGTAATTTGTATTTGGGAAAGCGGTGGAAGAAGTGACTTATATACAAAAGTGAATATGTTTGGGAACAAGGTTGGATAAATGACTTATTTGCAAAAGTAAACATTTTTTGGAACACCGTTGAATAAGTGACTTTTTTAAATTAAAATTAAAAATATGAACCTTATTGAAATTGAGAATAAAAAGAAAAATGTAAATTATATCTAAATTAATTATTAACCTTATTGAAATTAAAATTAAAAAGTAACATTTGTAAGTTAAAATTAAAAAGTTAGATGCACTGGTGCGTCACAAGGTAATTTCCCAAACAGTGCAAGTGTTTTCATCTAATAATTAGTTTAAAAAATACTATATTTTTGTAAATTTTTAAAAATATTCCTTATTTTTTGGGAAAAAATTATAAACAAAAATAATTAATATTTAATTATATTTCGAAAATTAAATTATAGGAAATATAAATGATATACCGGTATTTAATTAAACCTTAAAATGATTTTACTATAAACTGGTTCGCGGTTAGCCAATTGCTTTTTTGGTACTGTGATATAACAATTATAAGAATAATAACAGTGCAAGCACGCCCAGTTTTTGGTCAAAACATTTGTAAAAAAGGTGAGAAGCTCAGTTTTTGAGCTTCGGGAGAAGTGGCTTCTACCTGGAAGCTCCTTATCACAATAAGCTCTCCCAGACGGTGTAAAAATGTGTACAGTGATCCAATTGGACTTTTGGCACTATTGGCTGACTCATGGGCCCTCAATCTGGATTCCAAACACCCTCATTAGCTTTTACAGATTTTGAGGTAAAAAAGTGGGTAGGAAAGATGAAAGAGAAAGAAGGAAAAAAAGTAGGAAAGATGAAAGAAAAAGAAGGAAAAAAGTAAGAAAGAGTAAAGAGGAAAAAGTAGGAAAGAGAAAACCTAGGTTTCAAACCAGGTTTTGTAACCAAAATAGCTTTTCAGAAAAAAAATTGGGCTTGTTTGGAAACTAGGTTTCACAGATTCCGAGGTAAAATCTAGGTTTTGAAAAGTGATTTATGTTTGGGAAGTTATAGCTTTTACGGATTCCGAGACAAAAAAGTGGGTAGGAAAGAAGAAAGTAAGAAAGAGAAAGAAAGAAAAAGTAGGAAAGAGAAAAGAGGAAAAAGTAGGAAAAAGAAAGTATGAAAGAAAAAACCTAAGTTTCAAACTGAGGTTTTAAAACCTAGGTTCCAAACAAACCCTATACTTGGACAAAACTTAAATTTTGGGTTAAAACCTAGGTTTTGAAACTAAACAGTTTCAAGAAGTGATGACAAATTACAAGTCCTAAATAACACTTTTATGGCTGCAAATGAATCTTGAGTTGATGAACATTTAATAACACGTGATTCTGATTCAGATTATAAATTCTAAATAAGTAGTACTATGATTGGGGTGTGGATACACATATATTAACAAGTTGACATGGTATGTTTGAAGTTTGGAATAACAAGTTGACATGTATTAAAATGAAACTTTTCTTACATTCTTAATTCTTTACCTAATGATATGTCTGTTTGGGAGAGTCTTTAGACTCCACCATTGCGCGTGCGGATAGATGTACTTGCATTTCATGGATTAGCTTAGCCAGTAGAAATGTTCGTTGACTGCTATCACCAAAAATTAATCGAGAGAGACATTTATATTTGATTTGGTTGGCCGCTGCAGAGCTTGCTTGGGAATGCATTTTTTAAGCTCTGAGGTGCATTTTCACATATTTGATATGTTTACCTCACCTTGGAATCGTTATCTAGCGGATTTTCAAACAAGCATGTAATCGTCTTGGTATGCCTTGCTCCTAATTACATCTGCAACCACCGTATCCTTCTCCTGCAACTAATCGGAACCATTCTCACGGCTCTATCTTCCATATTATCTGCGCATTGAGCTTGATAGGATATTGCAGCCAACATTTCCTCCGCTAGTTTTTTTCTCACTGGATTTTTTCCTTTTTGCCGTTTGTTGTCGTTCAAACCAGCCCCTTGTTTTCTAATGGCGTCGAGTTTCGATCGATGGAAAAGAATCCTTTCTTTACGGCGGCTGAAGAGGTTCAGGAATCTGGCGACAGGTATCCATCATTGTTACTTATTATGTAATCTGTGATTGCAATTGTGTTTTGGGAGTTTCGAGGGAAATGTAGTAGAGGTTTCATCATCTATTGGATCATTTCTTACGTAGAGGAATTAATTAATAACTCCTTGCCAGTTCCACCGGATTAATTGCTGTTTTATTATTATTATTATTATCATCCTGAAAATGGGAAGCCTATGATTTTTATGTTCTAGTTAGTGGTTTTAATTTTTTTGGAAGTTGATACCGCAGATTTCCCCCCTAGTTTGGCCAACAAAGACATCGCGGAATTCCAATGTTCTATTTTGGACGTTCTTGTTATTAATTTTCTACCATTTTCTTTTCATGGATGGAATCTACTTATGGGACATGGATGCACGCCAAAAACGATGCTTCCAGTAGGTGGGACTCCGAGGAACTCCGCAGAGATCTGCAAACTTCTCTCGGCACTGCAAAATGGCAGGTAGCCTTCGCTCCTGTAAACTTGATTTATTGTCCTTGTAAGCGCGAAATGGCCTCCCAGGCCTAGCAAACGTGCTAAACACTTGCCTGGCGTATTTACCATCATAATGATTCTGGTCGCACGTTGAGTTGGCTATGCAGTTAGAGGAATTTGAACGGGCAGTTAGTACAAGTTATGGCAAAAGGTCAAGCGATGAAGCACGGAATAGGCACCAAAATTTTATCGCTGCAATTCAGGAAAAAGTTAGAAAAGTTGAACTGTCTTTGCAGGAATCCACTGTCTCAGATGGCAAGACAACTCTCCCTTGGGTGCGTCTGAATGAAGGAGAACGGCATGAGCTTGCATTATTTCTTTCAGGAACGCCATCTAATGAAGGCAAAACCCCAAAAAAGGTAAAGTTAGGGACAGTGAATGTAAGCAATTAAGTGATTGGGATTCAGGTAGTATTTAAAAAAATCTACCTTCATCTGAATGGAAACGCTTGGAAACAAAGGAAGAGATTTCACATGGGCATCGTAGGATAGCTAGTGCCAGTGCCGATTTTAGTGCATCGAAGTTTGCAGTGTCTGATGATGTCCGACAGCATAGCTCTTCCAACGGATCTTTTTGTCCCGTGCATAAGGTTTCCAGCTTTTCAGGATTTTTCAATTCCATGGAATCTGTTTCTAAGATCAAGTGGCCAAAGAATGCATTTAGAAAATTGAAAGCAGTAGATAATAATCAAGGAGCTGATGTTGCATTGCTGCCATCATCAGAATTGAACAGGGTGCGATCTAAGTCTGTTTTCATTGTTTCTGAGTGTTTTTCTAACGCTTTTGCTGAATCAGTATGCTATGGTTTTTATTATTCTAGGAGGGCATCAATGTGTGCTATGAAAGAAGTAAGAGTTACCTTGATAGTTGTGATAAATGATACAACAAGCAATTATGTGGGTGGTATGGGGCTATACAAAGGCAGCTTCAAAGGTCCCAGTACCTAATGCAATACAGTCGACCTGTTCTAATATTTTTCTGGATGGTTCTTCCCTTAGCTTGATTGGTAAGCTCTAGATATTGGGCTTGTTTGCAAAAACGTTTGGAAAAGCCAAATGCACGTTCAACAGTGTTTTTCAGCAAAACGATATAATCTCCATATATTTACCTCGGTTTGCGTAAAAGTACTTCTCTACTGCGTTTCCAAACGGGCACATTGCTTTTGTTGGTGTGAGTGTGTTATACTGACACATGTGAATGTGCATGCACCTTGCCGGTTGCAATTTCATTTAGTTTTGGGAAGGCTGGGCATTAATGAATTGTGGCTTGATTATACGTCAATGTGCTTATATATTTCTTATTTTGAAAAATTTTTGTTGTCTTCTTGGTAATAATTTACATCTTCTTCCCTTAATCATAATGCCCTGGCCTGTTCTTCAGTTCCACTTCTTTGGAATATTTGTTAAGAAAGGTTACGCTGTTCTTTCCTCACACTCACTCCATGGACTTACTCACCTCCAACATTCATGTTGACAAATTGAAGGTCTCTGGTAGAGGTACATGGTAGCCAAAGTGGCATTACACATGTCAACCATAATGTTCATATAATGCAATGTCTGACCCAATCATTATAACTTAAGAAATACCGTTTGGGTTTCAATTAGCTAAAATAAAGGTCCATGATGTTAATATATATGTTGATGGTGTAAATCAGGCCTTAACAATGCGTATTCAAGCTCATATGCATACTTTTATAACCCATGAAAGCTTAAACACGTGGGAAAGCATGAAGGTCCATGAAATTGGTGTAACATAAGTATGGAAGAAGCTTAAAATGATGTACAAGGCTCATGCGCAATCCAAATTAAAGAAATCACTTAAAATACCATGTGACAAGCATGTGCCTAGGAGGAGGAGTATAAGTGACGTCCAAGAGCACTCAAGAAGCATCTAGAAGACATCCTTATGCATCAAATTAGATTCAATTTGATTTTTAAATAGTTTCCTATTTTTATTTGCATTAAATAAGATCATTTGGTCAAAGGTTGTATTTTGTTTCAAGTTTAAATAGTCTCCTAATTTCTTTAGTCTGAATGGTGCCAATCAATTAATTAATCATCATAAAGGCATCATTATAGCAATTAAGATGTAGGTTTTTTTTTATTTTAGAGTGTTCTATGATAGCCTATATGTTACCAACGTTTTTGTACTTCATTTAGAAGATTTGAATGAATAAGAACTTTGTTTTTTGGAGAATTATATTCTTTTGTAAGAGCTTTGCTTACATCTTTATATTCTTGTGAGATTACTTTGAGAGTATCAAAGGAGTGATCAACCTTGTGGTATTTTTATAGTTAGGGTAGTAAGGTTCTACTTTCGATCTTCAATCCAAGTTTCGTGCTTAGGGTTACAAGAGACAGGTTATCCTGGGGTCTCATTCGGATTCTCATATTTACTTCCTAGTCGATCCGTTCCCAATCATATATCAGCCTCCTATTTCCTCGCTTCTTCCTGTTGATTAACTCTGTGTTTAAAACCTCCCTTGTCAATTGTAGCTTCTCTACTGGTGGAAACTCAATAAGGAGAATAAATAGCCTTGAGGATATCACTCTGCCAGTGCCGTGACCCAGAAGTATGATTTGCATTCTTTCAGGGAGTTGACGCTGGAAATCTCTCTTATTAAGAAAGGAGCCACTGTTGAAAACCTGGGTTGTGAGGTTTAAGTATGGTTCCTAAACCTTCAATATGCCTACTTTCTAGCACTCCTAGCCTGAGATGGAGGGGTGTTGCCGCTTTCCGATCCTTAATGCTGAAGGAGAATTTGAAGGACAATTGCCAGTGAATTAATTCCCGAGCCAAGTATTGAAACCATTTTTTTGGACCAAACCGGCTTTTTGTACTTCCTTTGTCTTCTCTCAATGTTTTAGTTTGAAATTTTTAGTTATCAGTAATTATTTTTTGATTTTTTTGAACTGCTTTTTTCTTTTAACGTGGTCTGTGCATGCTTGGTAAATGTTCGAAATTATGGCCACTAACACGGAAGAAAGGCATATATACTATGATTGTAGAATCTAAAAGCTTAATGCAATTGCCTACGGGATATTTTCTGCCAAGTATCTTTTTTTCTTCTCTGCAACCAATAGTAGTTTGTTTTTCATGACAAAAACGCTTATTTGGTAGCTGACACTAACTGCTATCCCTGCAGTTTTAGTTGCATTTCGTGCGGTTTAGAGGGAAAGATTTGGATGCATTTTCAATCAATTCGTAATTGGCAGCAGCAGGGAGTATAACGAGTCTGTTGGTACGAGTCCATATAAATCTATGGCGAGAGGGGTTCTCTGATTCTGACACGAACAGGGCCAATATTCATCAAAATTCCTTTCAACTGCTCCGAGATCGGTGTGCGGAATTACCGGCTTTCTCGTTCCTTCTGATTTTGATGCTTTTCTTCGTTTTCTTTTCTCTTCAATTTGAGGTGTCCATGAATACAGTTTTCTGTTGTATTGTCGTAAGACAGAGATAACATATTGGCATACTACGTGTTGTAATTGTAGTAATACGATTCCCACGAAGCTTTTAGCCCTATATGTACAAAGAATATATATATATATATATAATCCTTTCTAGCCTTTTTAAGTGGCTTCTTATTAGCTTGTAAAGATGTGATTATCAATTCGCAAGACGTTATGCATGGCAAATCTTTAATTGTTAATAATTACCATTGACACAGTTGTTTGCTCTCCCAAGCTAATGGCTTTATAAAAGGAGAGATATATTTGATCCGAAAACTATATATAGAGAAAAACACCGTGTTACATAAACATGAAAGTTGATCACTAGTAACCACGAGATTTTTGAGTTTTAACCCTTATTTAACGCACTTGACCATCTAACTGCGAACTCTAAAGAATGAAATGACTCAGTAAGCAATCTGATCAGATCTGGTGACGTATCTGTAACCAAAATAGAGAGAAGCGGCCATGAAAGGAACAAAGAAGTCAAATAGGGCCTTGAATTTGGAAGCAGAGTCGTCTTTGATGACAAAGGCACTCATCTCATTCTTGGTGGATTCGTTGGTGGCATTGTCTTTCCCACCAAGCTCTTGAATTGTGTGACCTTGCAGTACTCCAACTTGGAACTTGAAAAGCATATTTTTAGCTCCCTCGCTGTGCCCAATAGTATCGAACTCCTTGCTCGCATCCTTACCTGCAACTTCTAGCAGAACCTCATCCCCTCCTGGGTGTTCCTCCAAGAATTTGGTCACGTTCAGAACCTGCCATGTTCAAATCCAAATCAAACCAGATGAACATTGCGTGCAAGAGAAACAAGGGCACAGAGAGAGAGAGAGAGCGAGAAGCGATTATTACTCTGCCATACACCACCACCCAACAATCTTTGCTGGACTTGTGTTGGGCGACTTGTGAGAGAGTGTAAACTCTGTCTTGACCCATGCTCTATGAAATATGTGGTCGTGAGAGTCTAGGAGAGGTCAAATGACCCCCAGATACGAAGTATGAGGTGAGACAAGTTCGGTTCTTGGGGAAACAATAAGCGGGTTGCCCAGTTTTGTAAGCCCAGAAATGAGTGTGGAAGGTGAGGCACGCAGGCACCTCTAGGC
>JANTPZ010011481.1:0-10855 GCA_025593235.1 Vachellia pachyceras | reverse complement strand
CTTAGTAGGATTCTTCGCGAGTTCATTATGTAGTTTCTTTGGTCATTTGGTGAAGCATTTTCCCCAGTTTTCACATGAATCGGCCTGAGATGCTATGCCCTGACAATTCTGTTTGTGCTCTTTTTCCCTTCCAGAAATTGTCTCATTTGTTGATGAATGACATTGACTTTATACTATTCACTTTGAAGAATGCAGGGTTTATGTTATAATTTGGACCTGGCTACATGCTTTTTAAGATTGGATTATTATTGTTCTCTAGAAAAATGTTGATGTGGTAAATGTGGTTCTGCAATCCGAATCGCTACACTTGCTTTTCAATATATAGTCATGTAGTGAGTTCTGAAGTATTAAATCTAAGTAGGATTTATGAAGGGAAGAAACTACTCTAGAAAGTATTTTATATATTCTCTATCTTCATCACATGAAGATTTGCTTTCTTCTGTTGATATATATCGAATCCCACCTGTGCTTTTGTACATGTATCCAAAAGAAGGGTTCAATTCTTTGTGTGTTCTTTATTTTGATGAAAAGGAAAAATTAGCAGAAAATGAATCAGTTAGGGAAAGAAAACTTCTGTGGACGATGGTTCATTCATTCATCCCAGAATTGCTGAGAAGATTCTCTTGCCAATAATCACTTGATGTGAAAATTACTATTTCCTTGAGCTGTTTAAGAATATCGTTGTCTCTCTGGAAATTGATTGTTTCTCTATCGATTCATTGCTTCCTCGGTCATGTTGGAAGCAAGTGATCACAATCTGAGTGCAACCCCACTCAGAATGTGGACTAGTTTGGTTTCTCCCCACATATTTTTCTGTTTCATTTAGTCAGTCACTGTTAATGTTATTTTTGTCTAATTTCTTTCGGTTATGGTTACTTTCTTGTGCTCATTTCACTGTCACAGCTATCCTTTTTAGATCCCAGATATGGGCGTATGTTGAACCATGGCTTTGAGAAGTCCTAATAAAATGGGATGCAAACTTAGGGCTTGTGTGGGAGCTATTTTCAAAACCTAGGTTAAGTTACAAAATCTAGGTTTTGTTCAAGCACAAAATTTTTTTAGAACAGTTATTTTGGTTACAAAACATCGATTTGAAACTTAGATTTTCTTTTACTCTTTTTCCTCTTTCTTCTTTTTGTTTCCTCTTTTCCATTTTTTTCCTTCTTTCTCTTTCCTTTTTCCCACTTTTTTCCTACTTTTCACTCTCTTTCATCTTTTCTACCTACTTTTTGCCTCGGATCCGTAAAAGTTAATAACTTCCCAAACATAAATTACTTTTTAAAATTTAGGTTTTACTTAGAAATATGTAAAAATTATTTTTCAAAATCTATTTTTCAAAATTTAGGTTTTGCTTCGGAATCTGTAAAGGCTATTTTCAAATTAGTTTCCAAATAAGCCCTTATAAGCATTAGCCTTGTTTAGCATCAAGAACTATTTTTCTAGTAGTATTTAGTGTTATAAATAATTTTTTTTGGGTGCATTCAACACCTTATTGAGTGCTACTAGAAACATTTGAGGGTGCTTAACGAATGCAAAATTACATTAAGATGTTGCCGCTGGAGAAAAATACTACACATGTTTAAATACATCAAAAAAATTAGTTTACAATACTGAATGTTATTTAAAAATATTTTTTTGACCCAACTTAAGAGTCTCTTTGAGATGGTGTTGAATAATCCGTAAGTGCATTCATGCATCGCTAATAGTGGATTTATTTAGAATAACGTTTTTAAAAGTTAAACGTCAGTTCAACAGTGTTTTTTGGTAAAACGAGATAATTTTCTTCACATATTTACCTCAATTTATGTAAAAATACTTTTTTTACCATGTTTCCAAACGGGCTCAATGTCCCATCCTCTTAGACTTTGAAAAATGAAGTAATGAACAAAACATTAGCACTAAAAGTAGTAATGAACAAAACATTAAATGATGCAAGTGATGGTCCCTTTTAAGCAAAAAGGAAAAAAATATCACTCTAACTGTATTTAATTTTTTTTATATAAAATCACTTAATAAAGGTGATTATCAAACAATCTAATCCTATCCCCTTGCACCCTCAATTTCTTTTAATGTGTGGAGTTATTAAAAAAGCCCTCATTAATCGGCCTTATATTTTGAAAAAAGAAGAAGGCTAAAGTATATTTTTAGTCCTTTATGTTTGCGTCAGATTTTATTTTAGTTCTTTAAGTTTAAAAGTGCATTTCAGTTCTTCAAACTTAACGCCGTTGGTTTCTCTTAACGAAAATTGCAAGCTCACTAAATTTAAGGCTGTTGTTTTAAATCTTTTTTATTTTACACAATTTAAAATATCAAATTTATTATATTATTAAATTAAAATTAAAATGTAAGTATGCTTTTTCAACGTTTCATTTGAAAATGCACTTTTTAAATTTAAATGACTAAAATGAAATTTAACGTAAACGTAAAGGATGAAAAGTATATTTTAACCAAAAAAATAAAATAAAATAAAATGAAGGTTACTTGTATTTTTCTCATGCCAAATGGGACCTTGTGATCCACCTATAGTGCGGTCCTGATCTGTATATGCCAAACAGAGAGTTCCATCTTTTTATTATTTATCTTTCTTTTATCTTTTTTATTTGATAATTTTTCCACCTTTTATCTAACACAGTTCTCTCTGTTTGTGTAAAAGAAACTATCGACCCCCTTTAAATTTTAAGTTATCTGTGTATTATTTTTTATTACCGAAGTTTTTTTTAATTTAATGATGGCATTAGTTTTTTTTATGTAGGACTCAGATGAAAAATCTTGATGTTAAATGCAAAATATATTTTCTATGTTTATCAGTCTTTTCCGATATTACCCCTGTCCATATTCCTTTTGAGTTTTTAACAATAACCAAGAGAGAAAATTGAGAAAAATAATTACAGTATTTTTAAAACATGGTATATTAACTGATCTAACCAACTCTTGTGTGAAACGGTAAGAAAGGTTTAGTGAGATTTACTTGGTTGCTAAATTTTTTTTAGCTACAATGCCTCTCCTTAAACTTTCTGTGCCCAGTGCCCATACCCCATAACCCTTGAAGCTTGGATAAATTGTATGTCGTAATCTCGTGTACCCGGATAGATTCTCATGTTTGGCAGAGGAAAAAAAAAAGGATAGATTCTCATGTACCCAGAGAGGGTAGGACGAGAGGGACAATCCGAATTGCAGAATCTTTACTAACCTAGAAAGTGAAAAGCTTCTTCTTTACTGTATTCTGGTGAACTTGTGGCGAATGTAGTAGCTACGGTGCAAAAAGAGTAACAAAGTCTCTTTCTTTCTCACTTTTTCTCTCATTCATTTAGATCTCTCCGTTTTTGTTGGAGGCGACTCGACTCGAAGATGCGTCCTGATCCGACCAACTTCACTTTACCCACCTTTAAAATAGTTCCCCTGCCATGACTGTTCCATTCAATTCTCAATTCGTACTGAAGGAGAAGCGAACCCATTTTTGTTTGAGCTCTTTGATATGATTGCTTTTGGTGCTCCAATTTCAGTTTCAGGTGACCCCTTTGTTCCCATTTCCAAGCCTCGTGCTTTAACCTTACCCTGTGATTCCTGCTGCATTGAGCTTCATGGAGCTGCATTGAGGGCTTCAAGGGTATTTCTGTCGTGGTGATGATTTATCTCCTACATGCCATTGATTTTGCCGATGAGCTAATGATATGACTATTTCTGTGGCAGATCTTTAGCTATAAGCTGGAAACCCGCAAGACCGTGCTAACCCATTTGAGATTGTTGAAGTGTTTAAGGTGAGCGCTCAACTTCAACTTCCATTGGTATCTACTTAAAAGTGAAATTATTACTGTTAACTTCCTTGTTTCTTCTCCTGAAATTGAAATTATAATGTCTGGAATTGTTGTTCTCAACTAATCCCCTGGTTCTTTGATGGTGAGGATCGTTTTACTTGCCTGAATATAAGAGATAGGTCCATGAGCTAAAATCATTCCGGAGGGAAATCACTAGTAGTGTGCTTGGTTATTGTTTCCCATTTTTTCATTTTAAATTGTAAAAAGCTTTAAGCTCCCCTCAACAATTTGTACTTTTTACATAGATTGAAAAGGAAAATGAGACTTTTGATCTTGTTGTGTCTCCAATATGGTTTTCTGTTTGATCATGCTTAACTTGAGCAATTTATGCTTGTTTTGATATCACCAAAACTCTTAATCACTATTCTGTGTAATGTGATCTCATGGTGTTTCATGGTTCAATCTTAATTCTTTGTGATTTAGTGGATCCTATAATTCTACTTCTCCGTGGATTTTATAATCAACACTTTGCAGTGACAAAGTAAGTTGTTCTTATTGTGATGAAATCCAGCAAAACCGTTTTTTTTTTTTTGGTATATAAAGGCCAAGGTATCACTCAGTACTTTGTTCTTATGTTTTGTAGGAGCAATAAAACTTCAGATTTGAAGGCTTCCATGGGGCCTTCTGGATTTACCCAGCAACAAGTAAACAACAATCCAGAAACTGTGACAGAAGCTGAAGAGGGGAATGATCTATTTAATGATCTGAAGGACAGGTTCTTAAGTTTTAAAAAGAATAAATACATGTAAGTTTCACTGTTTCAGTATTGGCTTGTTCTTAAGCGTTTTACTTGTAATAGTCATAAAGGGAATAAAATTCTTAGAGATTGGTTTCTGCTTGCTTTCTGGCAGGGGAAACTTACAACATTTCCAAAATCTTGCCCAGGTTCAAACACCAAAGGTAAATTACTCGGTGTGTGTCTTTCCCCAACCTTTTGAGTTAGCATTTGATTGTGTTTTGCTTTATGGGTTTTAATTTAGTCTTTCTGGGATATTGCTTCACCTTGTCTCATGGTGAAATTGATCTTTTTTCTTTTTTCTTGCTGACATGTACAAGAACAGTTTATGGTCATTGGTTGTGGAGACTCGAGGGTTTGCCCATCATATATTCTGGGGTTTCAACCAGGTGAAGCTTTCATGATTCGGAATGTTGCTAATTTGGTAACTCCATTTGAGGTATACGTCTACATCATCAAACTAATATTGTTGTTGCACTGTGGGAGAGGCAGAAAAGTCTGATCCCATATTCCTTGATGCAGAATGGTCCAACAGAGACAAATGCTGCGCTAGAATTTGCTGTGACCACGCTTCAAGTAAGACTTTATTGCCAATGAATTCAGGTTCTTTTAACGGTTTTAGTCATTTATCTCGGTGCATTTTGTTTCTTTGGTCTGTTGTTTATTTGCTTTGGATCTTCTTAAAGCAGGAAAGATATATTTTATGACAGAATTCAATCAGAACCTTGAAATGTACTATGCTAAATAACCATGATTATGAATTCATTTTATTCTCATGGGCTATTCACAAACTAGGATGAGAGAAAGAAAATGATTGTTGTTATAATACTGGTTGATCTTGTGCTATATCTCCAACGGACTGCTTGGGTCACTAGTTTTGAGCTTAACATGGGAAATGAAGGAGAATCATATCACAGTAGCAGCATTGTGACGTCAACTGCCTATAATTTTTGTGCTTGGGACATAAATGGGTTTGAACGACAAAAATAAGCCCTACGTTGTAATAATAGAACTTATAGCTTGGTTTTTTGAGTGTTACTGTTATGTATCTGGAGGACTTTTCAGTGCGCGCGCGCTTGTAACCTCCTGTTCTGAAAACATTGAGTTTTATACTTTGACCTGGAAGATGAAACTTATTCTTACTGTAGGTGGAGAACATCTTAGTCATTGGTCACAGCTGCTGTGGGGGAATTCGTGCTCTTATGAGCATACAAGATGATGCAAACGGAAGGTTGAACTTAGATAATATAAATGTTCATTAGTGTTTTTCCTTTCCATGATAAAAAATTATACCTTCCATTTTCTTACTCGGCTATTTTTTTTACTCCCTAGCCTCTTAGAAAGCTGGGTTGTTGCTGCAAAAAATGCCAGAATAAGAACTGAGACTGCTGCTTCTGGCCTTGACTTTGATCAACAGTGCAGGCATTGTGAAAAGGTACATTTAATGTGCTTTAGGTGAATCATCTAATTTATAATTTATAATGTTTATATTTGCTAATGCATTCATAGTGTTTAACGTCTTTATTCCTATGATGAACGATACTTCTTAATAGTTAGTTGATGATAGATCTTAATGACCTAGTGCAGTCAATCAACCTCACTTAATGAAATGGATCTTATTGTCGTTGTCATATACTTGTTTGATCTTGCATGTTGAGGTGAATGGCTTAATTTATATTGTCTAATTGTTTTATTTGCTAATGTATTTATAATGTGTAATGTTCATTTTTACGTTAAATAATACTTTCTTCATTCTCTAATATAAGAGTTAATTTATGATGTGAATTTTGTTATAAGATCATAGTCCATTTTGTCTCTTATGTCTATCATTTCCCCCGAAATTAATTTAACTAACTTATCAATACTACACACATATTTTAGAGATATCATGTCGTATTTGTTCAAATTAATCAATTTATTTCATTTCCCTAATCTACTCAAATTAGTTAAGTAGCTCTTATGTTAAGGATTGAGGGTAGTATATTTGAGGAGTTAGTCTGTGATGAAGTTCAATGATTGCCATGTAATAATATAACCAAACAAGGAGAGGAAAAAATCTGTCCTTATCCCTCCAACCAAACAGAATAGTCAGACATGAGACAAGACCTGTTGTTATTGTAATGTATTACTCTGTTTTCGATGATTATACAATAGATTTCTGTTTTCCATCAACTTCTGTGATTGATATATAGCATGAGCCTTTGCAATATGTTAATTCCTATAGAAAAAATTGATCAAAGTCGAATGATTCAAGTGAATTTTTGTTTATGCAGGAATCACTGAACCATTCCTTATTGAACCTTCTTACCTATCCATGGATAGAAGAAAGGGTGTTAAAAGGAGAACTTCTGATTCATGGCGGTTATTATGATTTCATTGAATGCTCATTTGAGAAATGGACTTTAGATTACATTAAAATGAAAACTGAAGGCACTGATAGGTTAGTAGTGAAAGACAGAGTGTTTTGGTGCTAGAACTTTTGTTTCTGTTTTTTCCTTTAGTGGTGGATTGTATTCCTCTTTCTGAAATAAATGCTTCCAGGTGAGTTAATCGTATAATCCATACGTCTGTGTTATAAATTGGGTTGAGTTGACAGATTGCATAACCCTTAAAATAAATTTGTTAGCTTTAATATTATAGGGACAAAAAATAAATTTGTTAGCTTCAATATTATAGGGAAAAAATTACACACCTTCGTTTAGGTTTGGTATATATGATATGTAAATTTACTTTCTTTTTCTTGGTGAAATAAAATTTAATTGTTATAAATTGCTTTGAGAAGAGAGATTGAATTACCCTTACATAAATTTCTTTTAAAATTTTTTCATACTTCAGTAATGTAATTTTGATACTATAAATGATTGGTTTTACAATGTTCAATGTATGAATTTTGACATTATTAATAATAATGTTGTATATTCACTCAAAATTACGCCGTAACACATCAATTTATATTTGCCAAACACGTCTTTAGTTTATGTATTGCACTTCAGCACAGAAGCCTCTTTTGGCATTCTCCTTCCTCTAGCCTGCAGCATCGTAAAAAAAAAAACATGTAAAAATACTATTCAAATAACCACACACATATGTAGACAATAAAAATTGTTTAATTTATTTTTTATCTTATTGTTACGTTAAATTTAACTATTTTAGTATATCCAAAATTTCAATTTAATCTAAAACCTAATTTACTCGTGCAGATGGTGTTTATGGGGGTGTATAACAATTTTATTGTAAGACAAAAATTGGTCCAGTGTCATTCTCTAACAGATAAATGAAAGAAGTGAGCGATTTGCCCCTTTCTCATTAGCAATTTATTTCCAGTAAAATTTTAGGTTTGACCTTTTTTAAAGTATAGAAAAGTTTAATTTGTAGCTGAGAGCCCACCAACTCATAATTAGTCACATTCCCACATTCAGAATCTGGTGAGCTAGCAAAACTCTCAAGATTTGAAATGTATTCTTATATATATATATATGTATATGTATATGTATATGGTTATCCAAACTGCACTTTTTTGACCTTACCAAATAATGGATACTGAGAGTATGTCATGAATATTTTAAAAACTATACTCTTTAGTATGAATCTAATTAGAGAGTTGATCTTAATTATAAATATATTACATATTTCTAATTTTTATCAATTTAATTTTATATATTATCTCTATCCATACTCCCTCAACAGTTTGTAAGAGGGAGGGAGGGAATTATGAAATATTATTAGAGAGTTTTAAAAAATATGTCATTAGCTAGGTCCACCAACACAAAATTTATGAAATAATTTAAGTGAATTCTAATATTGCCTTTATTAATCACACCAAACTCTAATATCATATTCATTTTTACTTTTTTTTATTATCTTTTATTATATACGGGTAGTTATGAAATAAATATTTAATATCTATTGAAGCTATCTTATAAAAAGAACAGAAAAAAAATATCTTCTAGAAAAAGTAGGAGGGAATATGTGTCTATTTGTATAAGTATTGGTGAGCTAACAAAAAGATTTGAAGTCTCTATATGGTTCTCCAACCCACACCAATCGATGCCTACCTATATCTATATAAACTCTAAAGAAAGCTCAATGGATTCTCATCACAGCTCAAAGTTAGCAAACAACTTCCTATATTCTCATCTTGTTCTTGTTCAAATCAATCAATTACACCATCATCATCAGCTCATAACTCAGCCATGGCTTCTTCTGCAGGGAACTCCATCCTCATAGCTTTCCTTCTTCTGGCTCTCACATTCTCAAGCATGATGAGTTCAAGTTCTGCAACTCGTCGTCTTCTCCAAACAACACAACCGTCGATACCGACGATACCGAACATGCCGGGGATTCCGAGTAACTTGCCTAAACCTACGGGGATGCCACCTCTGCCTTCAATCCCAACAACAATTCCTCAGCCAAACAATGTCCCTCCTTTGCCTACAAACATCCCTAACCTTCCTTCTATGCCTACCATTCCATCAATCCCACAAGTCACTCTTCCTCCAATGCCTTCCGTAATTCCTTCATTGCCAAACTTTCCTTCTATTCCTATTACTATGCCTTCCATCCCATTCCTCTCTCCTCCTCCTTCTAATTAATTAATCTCATCAGCAGCTTTGTTCATCTATTGTGTGGTTGGTTTTGCTCATCAGCAGCATGTCAACCTATCTACACACACACACACACACGCGTCTATAATTCATTTGTATTGCTTTAGATTGCTTTTATCGATCTCTCCTGTGTCTCTATGTTAGGGAGAGTTGAATGTACGTGGCCATATGTCATTTTCGTTTCTTTCGGCTTGGTGTGACATTTAGAACAGGGTGTCCTTTTGTTTTCTTTTTCGAGTATTGATTGTAATATCAGTTTCGCACACTTACTGTTATATATACAATAATAATGCAGTTCATGCAGTGTTCATCGATCTCATCTGAAACCTCTAAAACCCTCATATCAGAGAACGTAGTGTATTAAATTCATCATACAACGAAAAGATAATGAGAAGTGGTTATTTAACTGAAGGAATATACGATGGTCAAAATAGTTACGTTATGGATCAAAATATTCCACTGGAAATATATCAATGATAATCAAAGTTGTGCTTACATTCACGTTCCATAGAACACTTTAAGTTTAATCTGCGGCTGAGAGCCAACCAACTCGTTATTATTAATCAAAAATCTCTGAGTTCCCAAATTCAGAAGCTGGTGAGCTATCAGAATTCTCAAGACTCAAATGTCTTCTTCTGAGGTTCTAGAACTGTGCGTCATGGGCGGACCTATGTACCTTTCACCGGTGCAGCCGCACCCCTGACTTCTAGAAAATTAGGTATATATTAATACTATGTGATTTATTTTGCATCCACTCATTTGCTAATTTTGAACCCACTAAATTTTTGGTCAAATTCTTCTCAAAAGATATTAAGAATAAATCCCATTTATATTCTCAAAAAATAATTTGCATCCCCTGAGTCAGGTCTTAAGTCCGCCACTGCTGAGCGTGCACACACTGCTCACTAACGTTCACTACAGCACCAAAGAATAGTTGCACAAACTTTTACATCAAAATGGTAATCTTTTTTTTTTTTTGTAACGCGATCATCACACGCCTCCCAACATTTTCACCCCTTGTGTATATATTAATTCATTAATGGCCTCATCTACGTAGATTGAGTCATGCCATCAATCCCTGCTCTACATCAAAAAAGAAAAAAAAAGGGAGATTTATTGTAAGGTCCTAAAAAGGAAGTTATTTATGAAAAGGTCCCAAGAGGTTATCAATGACAAGTTGAGGAGCAACATTGATAAGTGGAGCAACTGTCATTGACAACTATTGGGGCCTTCGTAAATAACTTCCTTCTTTGGGATCTTACAATAAATCTCCCAAAAAATCCAACCACCAATTAAGATTTTAATCTCCGTTGAAAGATTTATCCACATTTACTATTTAATAATATCATCAATATAGTTACTTCTAATAGAATGATATATGTACTTAGAAAAAAATCAACACAATTTATAAGTTAGACTAGTGAATGGGATGAACTAGTCACTTTACTTTTTTTTTTGTTCACTCATGTTTGAGAATGGAGGACAAATAGAACTTAAGTGGGTTTATTGAATTGGGTGCACTACTAGAAAAATCAGTTTTAGCGACGGAATTAGCGACGGAAAAATCAGCTTTAGCGACGGAAAAAGTAGATTTAGCGACGAAAAAAATCCGTCGCTAAATCCGTCGCTAAAACGAGAGTCGCTAAATTTAGCGACGGAATTGTCAAATTTAGCGACGGATTTTTTAGCGACGGAATTAG
>JANTPZ010011478.1:0-10319 GCA_025593235.1 Vachellia pachyceras | reverse complement strand
ATAAAACCCCTTATAATAAAATGGAAGGCTAGGATTCATTCTTAATGGTTAAGCATAATCTAATGGCTTTAGATTGCACCACCTATGCAACACATGCTCATCTCTCATTGGCTCATTAAAAGTGTCATGATGGGGCTGCACATGGATGAAAAATCTGTTGGGAACCTTGGTTACACTAACCAAACCGGTTACCATTCGGTTACTTCTACCGATTACAACTTTCACCGGTAAAAGTAACTTAATTCCAATAAATCTTTTTCTACTTTTCTGGAGATGTTTTCTTCCTCATTTGATCTCCATATTTCCCCCTTGAATATAGTAAAATCACTATCCTCAAAATGTCCTTTGATCCTATCAAAATTAACAGGATTACTTTATCCTGTCCAAAACTCCTGAAAACAAGCAATTTTAGAATAAATCATTTTTAAGGCCTTAAAATTTTCTACATTTTTCATTGATACTCTATCCCTTTCTCTTTCCCCAAAATACCTTCTAGATTGTCCAAAATTAATTTTTGAAATAAATTATATTTCGGGGATTTTCGGGCATTTTTCCTCCTTTTCGAGAAAATCGCCTTAATCGTACATTGGGCAATAATTTTGTAAAATACTATAGAATTCACTGAATTTTTCTAGACTCTGGTTTTTTGTCTTTAAGAACTCCTGATACCCTAAATAATTATTTTCAACCTTCAAATCTTTAAAATTTCATAATTCGTCATCCAGACCGAATTTCAACAATCGGTTGAATCTCTGGTAATCAGTGAGTTCTTCTCTATCTTTTGGGCATCTGTGAATTTTTTTGATTTTTGGTCAACTGTTTGACTTTGACTTTGACTTTGTCAAATGACCAAAATGCCCTTACACTTTCTCTTAATGACCAAAATGCCCTTTTACAGTCTAACTTTTCATAAATTCCCATTTTGCCCTTGACCTTTTGGCCCTTAATCTTTTGGTTTCTGACCCCTTGGGCAACTTCCCAGGAGGTCACCCATCCTGAGATTGCTCCAGGGCGAGCACATTTAAAGTTCCTACCGACTTCCATCCACCAGGCCAAATCTGACTCTGCGACTTCCGGCCCAACATCAACCAACTTTTTCCGTACTTTCTATCCGTGGGCTCTAACTTGACTTTTAACTACTGGTTTGGCCCCTTTTTTGTCCTATGACAATATTACCCTTGGTCCTTGTATTTAATGACATTTATGTCCCTGGCTTACATCCTTAGTAATCTCAAAAGCCTTAGGACTAAATTGACCAGGGTCTTTTTGGTCCACCGACATCTCTTCTTTTTGTACTTTTATTTCTGGGTCTTGTCTTATCTTCTAACTAACGATTTAGCCTCTATGTCGGTTTATAGAAAAAGGTTGATATTACACTTTCAGTAGTTCTAGTACTATCTACTTTCAAATTTCTTTTAGGAAATTTACCACAACTTATTCAACATCTGTCCAACTCATTCTCGTACTTAACTGTCATAAGATATAACCCAAAACAACACTTTTATATCATAACTATGTTTCAACTGTTCATACCTTATGCCTCTATTTACTTCTGGCATTAGAATCACTAGACAGGATTTCATCAAAGACTTTATCCCGTCTCCTGCTTCTATAACTCATTTTAGCCTCTAAATGATTCTGGTGTATGGATCTTTGTTCCTGATAGCATATTTTATCCAGTACACAATCATATCCTAGCTCACTGATAGCTTAGGATGCATAATAACCTCAAATGTTACTGGACTATCAAAGATTCTTTCCTTAAACATCTCTTCCATCTTAATCTCAGAGGTAAGATTTGGTCTCATCTATTATTCTCTGTCTCGAGCAGGCTCTATATGAAACGAGTTTAATACTTCCCAATCTCGGAGATTCTATACCAGCTTATGCTCTTTTATCATTCTCATAGCCACCTGCGTTATCCTTTTACTTAATGCATCGGTAACTACATTTCCTTTTACCTGGATAATACTTTATCTAGCAGTCATAGTCCTTGAGCAATTCAATCCATCATCTCTGTCTCAAGTTCAGCTCTTACTGATATTGTAATACTTGAGACTCTTATGGTCACAATACAGCTCGATGATTGCTCCATATCTTTAGAGCATAAACTATTGCTGCTAGCTCTAAATCATGTGTGGGATAACTCTCTTCATGTGGCTTTAACTGCCGAGAGGCATAAGCTACTACTCTCTCCTGTTGGATTAAAACACTAACTCGTATTTATCCTTGAAGACCTAAAAAATGTGTTAACCATTTTAGAATAAGGTGACTTAGGTAATTTTTATAAATTACAATTCGGGAAATTTTGAGGAATTAAGAAATAATTCACAACAATGTTGGGAACCCTGAACGAGGCTATTGGTAAGTATTCACAACAATGTGAGACTTCTTCAAATTCTATTTCTTGTGAAATCATTATCCTTAAAGAAGAGAACAAAGCTCTAAAGAACGAGCTTAAAGAGGTACACGTGGAGCTGGGAAATATGAGGGAAGAGATAGTGCTTCTAAAGAAGGCTGGTAAGTATTCCAAAAAGGTTGCAGGATTTGGAATCTGGTTTAATGTTTTTGAAACTGTGATTGAATCTATCAGAAGAGTTTTAAAACTTGTAATACCTTTAGTTTATAGCATTTAACATGTCTAGAGAAAGCATTTGGAACCACTTTAGTCGGCCAAAACTTGTGAAAATACATTTGAAAACTTTTATTTTCATAATACTAACAACTTTAAAAAAAATGGCCTTAACTTTGAAAAATCATAATTAATTGTAGAAAAATCAGAATCAGTGATTCCAAATTCAATAGAAAGACATTTAAATCAGCTTTAGAGGAAAAATAAATTCTAGGCAGTTTATCTTGGAAATCGTGCCCAGTTTTTATTTTAAAAGTTACAGTTCATTTGATCATTTTCTATTTTCCCAGTAGTTTAGCCCAACTTTGGAAGGACATATCTCTTAGCACGGTTATCAGATTTGGATGAATTACAACTCATTTTGAAGAGCAAAATCAAATCTATTTGGTCGTAAAATCTCACATCCTAGCTCCTTCAAATGCGTCCATACGAATTTGGTCAACTTTGAGTCTGATTTTTGTTAACTTTTACTACCATTTGTTTATATTTAATCCAATTTGAGGTATGGTTGCTTTATCTTGCCATATTAATGCCCTTGGAGCATTTTAAACTATCCTAGTTTAATATCCCAAATCGCTTGAACGGGAATAAAGGCCAAATTGATAGATTACGAAAGGTTTTGAGACACATAGATAAGAAAAAAAATAATAAAAAGGAAAATGCCTATAAATAAGAATGATGATGATCGACTAAGTCCCTAGTCTTGAGAATATTAAGTAAAAATGACTGAACGGCAAAATGGGTATTTGGCCTAAATAATACGGGTAAAATGGTCATTTTGATTAAAAAGACCTAGGGCATAAAATGTCATCAAATAATAAGGACATTTTTTAAATTTGGTCAAAAGTCAACTAAAAAGTCAAAGTTGACCAAAAAGTCAAAAGTCAACCAAGGGTAAAGTTGGAATTAAGAAAGAGTAGAAAAAGTGATGGCATTTCGGTAATTAAGAATGAAATAAGAAGGTAGTGGCATTTTTGTAAATAAGTGGAAAGTAAGACAAGGCAATGGCATTTTCGTAATTAAATAATTTCGAAGTTAATGACGACTGAGAACTAATTATTTAAGATAGCAGGAGTTCATAGACGTCGGAGACCCAAACTGAGAAAAGTTTAGTTGGGTCATAAAGTATTTAATAAAATTATTACCCGGTATCCGATGCCGGTAGTTTCAAAGTACGGGAACAACAGTGCCGAAAGCCCCGAAAAAGTATTTTCTTAGAAAATTATTTAGGAAAATCTGGGAATAATTTTGAGGAACAGAAAAGGGATGGAGTATCAGGGAAAAATATAGAATTTTTCCATGCCCTTAAGTCAAATTGGCCGTCGGAAGCCGGTTTTACGGTGTTGCACGCAAATTGACACCACCTAGGAAAGGAGGCCTAGGGAATGGCGTCACATGCATGAGAGAGAAAGTCTCCGAAAAAGTAAAAAGATAGTTACCCGAGTAAAGGTTACTTTACAGAAATGCGTGCCACCGTATCAAGTAACTGGGCAGGCAGAGGCCTAGTCAGCCCAACCAGACCAGCAAGGAAGTCTGAAAAGCACTTTTTCACCAAACAATCAAGCGTGGACATGTGGTACAACCCCAACCTAGTATTTCAAAACTTGGTCCCCAAGAATTAATATCCTCCACACATTCATTTTACATGGAATTTAAAACACAAATTCTTCTCTCTTCTCCTACACTTGACGTCCCCTGTCCCTCTCTCCTTGATAAGTTTTTTTCCTCTCCCCAAACCCCAAAGAAGATGCCATCCTCCAAGAGAAAGAAGAAAAAGTGTCACATAACCTTAATGGTTGATTTCCTTGATCAAAGCCCTCTTCTTGAAGATGAAAAGTTAGGGTTTCAAGGAATGAAAATGAAAAAGAGAAGGCTTTTGAGGTAGTAAAAGGTTGCAAGTACTTTCTTTAGTAGTAAAAGCTAGTTTGTTGGTTGTTGATGGTTGTTTTGAGTTGTTGTAAAAATTATGGGGAGGTGCTGCCCAAATTTTGTTTGGCCTAAGCGGAGGTGTATTGAGTTGATAAATGTTATGAAAAGGGGTTTTGGAAGCAAGAAAACACATGGTTTAACAAATTTTGAAAAGCCCATTTTCCCCTTTTGTTGCTGTTTTTTGGCCAAGCCCAAAAAAAATAGAAGGGCTGTGATTTTGGGTGTTTTGATGGTTCCATTGGCTTTAAAATGATGTTTTTGTGTAGGTTAAAGCTAAGAGATGGATTTTAAAAGTTTAAGAAACCATAAAAACCAAGACTTGAACTTGTAGGACTCTTAAAAACCTAAAGGGGGTTTAGTGCGTTTTTACAAGTTTTATGGCATCTTGAAGGTTGTATGTTTACATGAATATTATGCCTTGATCATTAGGGATTTAAGACCCTCAAGAGCACACTTGGAAGGGATACAAGAGAACTTTGGAGTTTAAGTAAACAAGGAAAGCAAAACCAAAGGTAGCAAGACTACTAATCTTTCTCTTAAGTTTTTGAAAATGAGTTGTGAATGTTGTATGAAATTTTATGATGATTAAGTGGATGATTTATGTATGAAATGTGACTTTTGTGCTATGGCCATATGCATATTAAAATGTTGTTTGCTATGTCACATATATGTATGATCATTCACAATATTTTGGATTATATAGTTTTGCTATTGGGATTCCCAAATCTCATCCCCCCAACTAACCATGTAGGTGGAAGCTCAAGCAAGGGTAAGGAAAAGGTTATAGATGCATGAAGATGTTGCTCTTGCTTGCATGATTTTGTGTAAATACATTCAATAACACTTACAGGTTATTTAACTCAACCATTATGTGTGTAAACAACCTATATAGAATAAATTATAAATTGTTTCAATCGAATAATTACTTTAAGTTATAACAACAACCCAATCATAGATTGAAAAGAAGGAAGCTTAACAATTATTTCCCCTCTACCTTTTATTCGATAGTTATTGATAAAACTCAATCCTTATCCCAAATCTTAATCTTAAATTTTCATCTAATCATAATGATATTACTACCTTTGGAAAGAGAAAATTATTTAGAAGAACTTTTATGATGGAAGTAAATTGAAAGGAAGTAGTTTTGATTACCTAGTTGATCTCAAAACAAAGTATACACTCGAAAGCTACACACGCCGCCGACTGACAGAGATAGAAGGAAGAGAATTTGACCTAATGGCACGGTGAGCAAAATGCCGTCTAACAAACTTTATTTCTCTCCTTTGTGTCTATACACACACACACACACACAGATATATATATATATATATAAGATGCGTTCAGAAGCTCCCCCTCTTTTCTAGTTTTATTTATTATTTAATATATATATATAGAGAAGGGCTGTGTGCATAGGACGTTGGTAATGTATACGTGTTGCAACCATTTTCCCCTTTTCTTCTCTTCTTTTATTCATATAATATATATAGATACCTTTCTTTTTCTTTAATTATATGTATATATTTGTTACTTGGCCACGTCCCCTTATTTATATGTGTATATATATATATATTCTTTTTCCTTTACTTTTTTTTTCTTTTTCTTTCTAAATATTCTATTATCAATATTTTGTTATTCTTAAATTTATATACATTTTATTCGGGGTCCTTTTTTTTAACTCAAATGACTTCCAAACAAATTATACTTGACATAAGTATTATTTTTAAATAACAAATAAATCATTTTAAATAAATATTTATTTCTCAAATATAATCAAATCCTCTAAATAAAAATTAGGATGTTACACTAGAGGTAAATAGAGGCATAAGATATGAATAGTTGAAGCATGATTATGATACAAAAGTACTGTTTTAGGCTATATTTGTGATAGTTAAGTATGAAAATGAGTTGGACAGATGTAGAATATGGTTAATTTTTAAAGAAATTAGGGAATATAAAGTACCAGGAGTACTAAAGTTGCTAAAAGACTTTCAGATTATCATGAGTAAGCCAGATAGACTGTGATAAACACAGTAGCCACAACAGCAGCGATTTCAGCAATTATAGTAGATTTCCCAATTGGGATAGCCCAATTCTAATAACTAGTAAGAATTGAAAAGGCATAAGTATTAGCAGCGGAGTTTGAGGATACTTCGTGATGAATTATCTGCTAGTATATAGGCTTAAATCTTCATATGATAAAAGATTCCCATGAGAATGAATTGTAAAGCTAAAACGACCACGGGAGGATTGGTCAAGGAATCTTAAGAGCTACCGAAAGGAAAGTAAGGTAGCATGTCATAACAATACAGATAATGAAAAATAGAGCAGGAAGAAATATGTTGCACCCCAGAATATTAAAGGACATTAATGCATAATGTAGAGATACCTTAAGAGATGAAATTTAAATTGGCCATATTTCGCTATGTTCAGGCATCATAGAAAGGTGTGACCCTCAGGTCAAGAATGAAAGCAAGAAATGAGATGTATACTGGCACTTCTTGATTGAGCATTATTTGTACTACATTTGTGCTTGACTTTCCAGAGTTTTTGATTCAATTTTAGCCCTTTATGACCCTTCTTGTGCTTAATTTGAGATTTAGAGTTGTTGATCTTGATTAGCGTGATTTTGGGTGCATATGCCATGAATGATGATATAATTGTGCTTAATTTCCATCATGAGCAAGTGATACTACAAATAATTTCTATTTCATTTCAGGAACTCTGAACAAGATCATGAAAAAGCCGCTCTAGGAAAGTTCACCGCGGCCAAAGTTCAATCAAGTGAGCGAGAACTCTCGAGAGAGGTTCACCGTGGCAAAACCTCAAGTTTGTCATGGTGAATATTGTGCAGTAGTAATGAATCAGGCTCCAAATGGAAATAAAACCCGACCCACCTTCTTGGATCCGACCCTGGACGGTTAATACACACCAAATAGGGTAAGTTTCGAGGGGGGACAGAAGAAGGAGGCAGAGATCACACCCATCTATATTTTCTCTCTCTCTATCTACTCACACAACCCTAATCTCATCCCATCTCACCCCTAATCCATCCATGCATCTCCAATCATCCATCTGGAGGCCGATTCCACTTCACATGAGTAGCTGAGCATCTCCCTTCCTCTTGGAGATGAAGTTGGCCTGAGTTCGATGTTCTAAAAGGGGAGTATTAGTTTTCAATCTGTATTTATGTTATGGATTACATAGTTGCTGAGTTATGACATGTAATTTGTGTGTAGATACTTCATCTCGGTCTAGCCAAATTTGGATTATTTGTATACTGAACTTGCTTTGTGTTTGATGTGGTAGAGTAAAGTTTCACTTCTACCTATTCAATGAAATATTTGTTGCTGTCTTTTATCTTCCTAGTTGTGCTTGATTTTAGAGGAAATATTGTGTTGAGTTGAATTTTGCACCTTGCGACTTCCATACACACACTAAGTGTTTTTAAAGGGTTTCATGGAATGGAGTTCATTACATGGAATTTCTGACCCAGCGAGTTGTTGGGGTTTTGATTACGAAACTTAGTGCGAAAACTACTACTTTCCCTAATCTTTTATGAACTATGATAGCTTAATTCATTTTCAAGAGGAAATCCATCATCCAACACTTTTTACATTTCAACTCTGCTTTCACTGTTTCACTCAATCCAAAAATACCAAAAAGAAATTTCATTTTGTAATTAGCTTTAGGTAGATAGCAATTTTGAATCAACAACGGTTTTCGTTTGCAAAGTGAACCTAAACACAAGCTAGTAAATAGTGGTACATAAATAGCTCCGTAGAGAACGACCCTGGGGTTGCACCCTATAGTGCAATCCTTGGAAATCACAAATCTTTTTTATCCATTTTTATTGCATTACGACGACCAAAAGTTTTATCACGTGTACCAACTGGGTAGGATCACTGCTAAATGAACCAGAATGACAGAAAAGGTTCCTTAATGGGGACAAAAATCAGTTGCATTATTATGAGAAGAGAAAGTACCCAACAGAAAGCATACCAGAGAATGCTTTAGCCAAAAAGTATCTCTTTAAAGTTTGGAATGGTGATTTTCCTATGTCAACACCGTAGCTAGGCGAATCACCGCAGTTAGGCGAGCCACTTCCTGATAGATAGGATGAAAGGCAAACCCTGATAGACAGGGATACGTGGGACCAATTGCCCTAGCACAAGGCAAGCTACTTACTGAGAGACGGGGAGAAAAGAAAATTCCTGATAGACGGGAATAAATAGGACTCCAATGGGAAACCATTGTGTGCTTCCTATATTATCCCACGAGAAAGAGAAGAGTAACAGTAATGGGATTAATTGCCCTAGCACAAGGTAAGCTACTTCTTGAGAGACAGGGAGAAAAACAAATTCTTGATAGACAGGAATAAATAGGACTCCAATGGGAAACCATTGTGTGTTTCCTATATTATCCCATGAGAAGAAAAGAGTAATAGTAAGGCATATGGAGTAAACCATTCCCAATACTGAAAGAGAAAAAATGAGTTAATAGTAGACAGGGACATAATTCCCTAAAAGATTTGGGTACCAGATAAGCCGGTAAGATGAACATAAAGTAATTCCTCTCTCTTTGAAACATTATAGCGATAAGCATAAAAAAATAAGGATTGTTAGATCCTAAAGGATAGCAGTTTTGCAGAGAATAGAAATTGAAGGAATTAGCCAAAGAGATGAATCAATGTCTGATGGTTCGAACAGTGTAGCAAAAGAGATGTGGCCTGAGAGAAATGAGCTAAGAAAGGATTAAAAGAAACGAGAAGTTCCAAAGAGGTAAAAAGGAATAAGCAAAGACTGTAAAGACGTGTTGGCTTCCACGATTAACCTTAGGGAATTATCAGAATGGCTACCACTGAGGATAAATTAATTCGTCTTAACTTATGTCTGATGGCCTAAAGATTCCAAAGGGTAAAATGACTCCTATAACAACAGTATCAGAGATAAGAAGAGGTGAGATGCCTCCAAAAGAGCAATATAGCTCTTAAGGTCTGCAGACCCAATTAATAGTAAGCAAAAAGCCTTTATGGCTCAGAGTCATAAGCATTATGCTGCACTTTGGGATGGGAGAATGAGATGACCAGATGCTGAGATTAAGATAAGAAGACTTCCTCACGATGGTTAGCTAGTATAGAGAGAGTACCCTTGATTATTTCAATGGATAGCCTGAATGTCAATTAAGAGAAGCTTATTCCAAATTTCTCAGAAACCATAAAAACCAAGACTTGAACTTGTAGGACTCTTAAAAACCTAAAGGGGGTTTAGTGCGTTTTACAAGTTTTATGGCATCTTGATGGTTGTATGTTTACATGAATATTAGCCCATGATCTTTAGGGATTTAAGACCCTCAAGAGCACACTTGGAAGGTGTAACACACCTTATTAACCTTCTTAACATTCTTTTATTTTGATTTGGAACCAAAATGATGCCTCAAATAGCTTACCAAGTCCAAAAGGATCAAAATGAAAACTTTCAAGTTTTGAAAGTTACTATTCACAGCTTTTTGGACCAACTTTGGAAATTCATAACTAATTCTAGAAAAATCTAAATTGAGTGGTTCCAATTTCTATTTGAAGCTTATAAGTTCCTATATAAGGGAAAAATACTCATTGAGTCATTAGCTTGCCCAGTTGATACAGTTTAATACGTAAAGATGTACTGTTCAATTGGTAATTTTCAATTTTCCAGGTTTTTCAGTGATTTTCTTCAAACTTTGGAACATCATAACTTTCTGTAAAAAACTCCACATCCAGTGT
>JANTPZ010011477.1:0-10689 GCA_025593235.1 Vachellia pachyceras | reverse complement strand
AAAAAAAAGAACATCATATTATTAATAAAGTTATTTCTTTCCACAAAAATATTATTAACAAAAATAATTTATTTCTATAATAATATTTTTCATGCATTGGGATCTACCCATGATTAAAAAACACTTGTAGATTGGACTCGCTAATGGCTCAATTTATATTTCAAAAAAATATTTCATGGTTGAGACGTGTTAAACTAACATATGTGAAATATGGTCTTTTTTTCTTTTTCTTTTTCTTTTTTTTACAGCAACCATCATAATTTCCCCCCTGTCCTCATCCCCTTTTCTCAAGTTTGCCAAGTCACTCAAATTTTTATTTATACATCTCTACAATTAAAAAAATTAACATTGCAATTGTTTTTTAATGCATATTATAGATGCTGTATGAATTTTAATATTTTATTTAAATTTATCTCATATGGTCCTAAATGTAGAATATTAAAGATTTATTTTGGTTCCAAATGTAAATGACAATAACTTTATTTTTTTAAATTTATAATTTTTTCAAATTATTTCTATTGGTTGCACATATTAGTGGATTTTGCTTCCTGTAATAGTTCAAATGCAAATGATTAAATATAACATTTTAAGAAGACTAGCATGCATTGTTTTTGTACAAATAATTAACCAACTCAACTAACTCATACATATAGATGAATGAAATATTTAATAAGCGTAATAACCTTAATAAGGTAATAATTGTTTCTTAATTTTAAAATAAGAAGATTAATGTAGACATTCCATTTTCTCAATCTCCTTGGGCAAATAACTTGTGTCCATTGAATTAGGTAATGAGGAACCTTCTCAAAAGGAGGCCTGTTTATTCTTCTCTCTCATTTTCAATTTTTTCTTTTTTGTTTTTTAAGTACGTGTGCCTTCTACTAGAGGTAATTTTATTTGAGATATTATTAATTATTAAATATGCGTATTTATTCTAACGGTAAATTGAATTCTCATTCATCATAGACTAATCTCTTCCGTAAGATTTAAATTCAAATTGGTGAATTGACAGTTCACCAAGAAAAAAATCATGTCCTATGCAAACCCAAGCCCACCTGTTGTGCATTTCTCTTCGGGTTAGTTTTGAGCCTAAAATCCTCCAAATTCAACCCGAAACCAATTAGCCAGTGTCAGCCCAAGGCCTCAAATCCAAAATCAAATTTTCTTCGTCTACCTACCACCACGAGGTTGAATCGGTGCAAGCTTGCGTGTTCTGAGAGAGAGGGGAAGTTGTATTGCAGCACTAGTAGGCAAAGAAAAGAATCGCGATGGTTGGTAGCAACCCAGAGGACCTGGCTGTGGGGTGTTTGCTATCGATCAAGACCACTTTAGGCGACGAATTCGAAGCACAAGTTATCACATTTGATCGCTCTTCTAACATCCTCGTACTTCAGGAAGGTTCCAAACCTGGGCCTCATCGAAATATTCGGTTGTTGAAGGCTAATTATATCAAAGATTTCACCTTTTTAGGTCAAGCAGAGGACCCACTTGATCCAAAGAATTGCTTCCTTGACCTTAGTGCTCTCCAAGCTAGGGAAGGAGTAGCAATCAGGTTTTTTTTTTGGGTGCAGTTTTGAGTCTAAAATCATTTCACGCTCAGTTTTTTCAGTTTTGTTCTTTCTCAACGTTGTGTCTGTGTTATTCGTTAGAATAACTTGTGATACCGAATTATTTTGATCTTAGACAAGCAGAGGCTGAAGCTGAGAGGATTGGTGTGGGTGTTACCAGCGAGGCTCAAAGTATTTTTGATGCTTTGTCTAAAACGTAAGTGCTGAGCCTTTAATTTAGCCTGCAAGGAAATTGTAACCGCATTTCCCTAATTACAAATTATTTAATTTGAACAAAGTGTTTCTTGACACAAATTTTTAATAATAAAATCAAGTGGCATAGAGTATGTGGAAATTTAAGGATTTTATAACCAAGTCAGCTTATGAGTATCTCCGTGACTTGTAAACAATAAAATGTTTTCCTATCTTCCTTAGTATTTCTGTATAGCGAAAGATTTACTGTTGTCTACTTAACTGAACGACGTTTCTTATTGCTTTATGTTTCCTTGGTTTTTACCCCTGCATCCTTAGAATTCTGTTGTTTCTTGGATACGTTTGATATTTTGATCTCCATCAATATTTGTTTTTCTTCCTGGTTTGCTTCTTTTAATGGGTTACACTTCAATAGTGAGGTTTTTAGCCTCTTCGTCTGCTATATGCCTTAGTGCAGGCAATTCACCCCTTTTTATGGTGATTATCACCCTCTCTATTTGTTATATCATGTTCTTCAGCAACCTGTCACAAACTTACTGATATGCTTTATGTAAAGAATGTTCGTCTAGCATTTCAATACACCGTAAGTCCATAACTGTAGAAACTGTGATTCGCACCTCGGAAGTCCCCGTTTCAATGGGTGGGGAAGGTGGCTTTTTTGTTGGCAGGTCTGGGGGGAGATGGTGGTTCATGGTTGAAAGATAGGTCTGTAAATAGAGAAAAAGGCTACACAAACTCCACTATTTATATGCTATGCTTATTCTTAAGTATTAGTCTGCTGATGTAAAGTTTTAGATGATGGATGTGTATCAGTGAAAATTAATTCATTCTATTTTTATTCTCAAACTTCATTTGTTATTAATAAATGTGATGTTAATCGAATACTTGTCATCTAGCAAAATTCCTGTACCTGACCTTGAATATTGAGTTATGTGAAATGCTATTGCAGAATTTTCTTGATGAGAATTTCATCCCTTCTTGTCTTTCAGTTGTACCAGTGTTTCTGTCAAGTGATGGTATAGCATTTTGATATCCTCCACTCGTAAGTAAGAAATAATAAGGTCAATAAAATAGTTGTATAGTTTAGAGCTATGCCAGGACTTCTATGTTTGCTGTGCTTACAACTTACAAGCATTGGATGGTTAGATGCTGTAAATGGATTTCATACATTTGGCCATGACCATAGATCTGATTGTTAAATTGGTGGATGTAGTTAGAAATTTTAAATTCAAACGCAGGTTGATTTTTGACCATTAGGACTTTTGGGACGTGTTTGCATGAACATGAAATCTTGTATTGGTTACCTTGAATTTCAGTCCCTGATTTTTGCTCAATGTATTGAATGAATTGTCTACTGCTCCTTTATAGTTTTCTCTTTTAAAATCTATTAAATTTTCTTGGTTGCTTTTTTGTCCTCTGGGAAATTATTATTAACAACTCTCATTCAGTTTTTGTTTTAACGGCTGTCATAAACATGTGAGCAGGCTTCCAGTTCGCTGGGACAAGACTGTCATAGTTGTGATGAACGAGGTGCACGTTTTCACTCCTTATCTCCCAGAATCCGTAAGTGGAGGCACTCCAGCTGCAAGAGAGCGGGTGAAGAAAGTGGTAAGATGTTTAAATGTTACAACAACATTTGTTATTGACAATGCCTCAGCGTAATGATATGTTTGCATTAATGGCACAGAAGTTTTCTTAAGGATTGTAAACAATGTGCATCATACTGTATAGTTTCTCAGGAAAATAATATTTAGGAGAAGCAAAGTGTAAGAGGTTGGAAAAAAAAATCTTATTTTTTCTGTTATGTTAATTACATTAGAATTTCATATCACATTTGCTTATGTTATATGAAGTTTTGTTGTGTTTGATACAGGTATTCAACTTGCATTAGGCACAGACACAGCCCCAAGTTCTGATAGTTAAACACATAATTATTTAAACTTGAATTGGTTTTCTGAAATAAATGTATGCTCATGCTGCCGATTTTTTGTCTCTTTTTAACCGTAAAGCTATTTTTTTTTTTTTGGAAAACAATGGTGTTACAGTTGTTCTTGGTAGATGATTGGCTTCCTAAAGGGTTAAGATGCTTCTGATACCCTGGAGTATTTTTCTAATAGCACTTAATATTCAAAACTAAATTAGGTTAGAAGTATTGAGTGCTACTAGAAAAATACTTCAAAATGGTGGATATAACTTAACTCTTCTTAAAAAGTAGACTTCATTATCTGCTAACAATTTTATGAGAAACTTCTATCTGCCATATTGTTGATTGTTGAGAATTTTGTATTACCTCAATGCAGCTCGAGTTGGAGAGGAGACGATTGCAACTTCGTGTAAGCAGCGGTCAGTGACAGCGAGATCCCAAATTTGCATGCCATTGCATTCTGAAGTAAAATTCAAGGAGCTAAAACATGGTGGATATGTTGCTATTAGCAAAGCCATATGATACATGAGGAGGATTTTGCAGTGCATGTTGAAGAGTGAAAGATGATGAAGCCTCCTTGAGCTATCTCAAGTTCTGTGTTGCTTATGGATTTCAGTTCGAGATAGTCCATCTAGTTTCTTCATAAGAATGAATGCTAAAACTGGAATCTAATATCTTTTAAGAACCCCAACTAGATGGGTGGGTTTGTTTTACTTTGCAGGCTTATCATTTTGAAGAATAAATTGGCATGAGCCCCAAAATGAGTTTGAGTTCTTTCAGATAAAACAGAGCAAACAGTTCGGATATATATATATATATTCAGCCTACCATACCTTTTTTTTTTCTGGGAACTTGTCAAGTTACTGTTTATTATTAACTCTTTCATGATAATTTAGCTTATATATTTAGTTTATATGACTTATTTAGCGTAGTGTAGGATAGAACGATGGTGGAACTTGATTGCATAGAGTTAATCTCTGTTTTTTTTCCATCAAGGAAAAGTTTAGATTAGTTAGGGTATCAGATCCCATGATAGAAGGATTTCAGTCTATAAAATGTTTAGAGGTATCAAGATATCAACAATGTTCTCTATATGCATACTCTATGCTCACATGAGGTATGAATTACATTCTAAATCAATTTTGACTACCTGTTTGTCATCAACCAAAACAAAGGTGGTATAGAATAACATCTATAAATGTAAATGTACTTCCAGATTACTTCTCAATAAAATTGTCACATTGGTAGAAGAATTCAAACACACTCCATAGTCCATATTCTTATAAGGTGCTTGTAGTATGAATTATATCCTAATCAATTGGGCCAACTTTAAGAATATTGGACTTTTTTTTATTGGATTGTTGTGTATCAAAGTGGATAGGATTAGTCTTCATTAAAATACCTTATAGATGTTCTAGTTTAAGTAAGGTCTCGAGTTCGAGCCTTGTGTATGCAGTAGCCACCGTTGGGAGACTTTCTCACCTTTCCCGGGTGTGCGACGCGGGTCGAGTCCGGATTAGTCGGGGCGAAACTCCGAATATCGGGTGGGTAACAAAAAAAATACCTTATAGATTACCAAAGGGCGCTTGGTAGAGTTGGCAAGGGCTACTACCAGCATTCCTCAGGGTGAGGGTTCGAACCCTGGGGAGTGACAGCCGCGATAATTAATGCAATCTCAAAGAGGTTGTCCCATCGGTACCTCGTTACCACCGTAAGATCTCCTCGCGGGGGGTCCAGATTAGTCTGGGGTGGGCAATGAACCCAGGATACCCCATTATACTGGATGGTTTATACAAAAAAAAAACCTTATAGATTGAAATTCTGAATCACGAAGCAGGATTGGACGTACCGGATGGGTTTCTAACAATGTGATAAAGTAAGATAGGTGCACACATTTAATATATTTTCAATTGTGTATCATTGCATTGAACAGATGATCAGTGCATAATTTGTAACGTAAATCTAATAGAAAAGTAGTGCATATTAGATCTTTTTTAACAGAAAAAAGAATTAAGTACTCATAGATTATTCATTAATAAAATTCTCATATTGGGAGCTCAATTTAAATGCATATACCTCCTCCTTGTTCACAAATGAAGTATAGAGTAAGTTAGATCCTTATCAAACTAGGTTAATCTTGAGAGAGTCTTCATCTTTTTGGCTGCCTGAAGTCAATCAAAACGATGTAGGTCCTTTCTGAACTTTTAATATTAAATTTCGTATTTATTTTTGTGCACTTAAATTCCAAGAAGAAAACAACGTTAGGGAAGATGACAAAAGTTTCCCTTCCACTTCCACACATAATTTAGAGGCCAAACAAAATATTTAGCTCTTGCAGCTTATGAATGTCTCCATAAACCAAGACAGCCTTTACCTCTTTGTTTGATTAATATAAACCCCAACAAGCACCCCAATGCAATGAGGGTATGAAGCATTAGGTTGTGATCTAATGGTGTTGAAAAAAAGATTTGAAAATTTATTTTCTTAGAAAAAATAAATAATGATATTTATTTCAATACCATTATATCATAATTTAATGGTTTGATATCCCTCAATTACGAGATTGTGTTTGGGAAGTTATTGTCTTTTACGGAGTTCGAGGCAAAAAGTAGGTAGGAAAGATGAAAGAGAAAGAAAGAAAAAGTGGGAAAGAGAAAATTTATTAGGAGAGGGGTATGATTTGATAAGAAATAACTATTTTCAAAACCTAAGTTTAAACCGAGATTTTGTATTAAAAAAAGCTTTTCTAAAAAATGTGATTACTTGAACAAAACCTAGGTTCTAGAAATGGAAGTCAAACAAGCTCTTAATCTATCTAAAAAAAGAAATTTTTTAACATTTTTAAAAAACCCTCCACTTTTGATTTTATCAAAGGTTAATGAGTAATTTTAATAGCGAAGTTTCTTATATGGAAAGCACCTGATAAAAATAAGTTTTAAAGGGTATACAAGTAGACACAATCTTTTTAAATAATGTAATTTTAGCAACTCCTTTGAATCAGCTCAAACGTTCATTATAAAGTTAGAAAGAAAACAGATGAATCACACATAAAAAAATGGATGTTTGGGTCAATTTATTTCTTTAATAAATATTTGGACCAAGTTAGCAGAATTGTTAAATTTATACCCTTTATAAAAAATTGTGTTTATTTTTACATCTTCCAAAATTTAATTGTGTTAAACGCTGTCGATAACAATATTCAATGCTAACAATCTTCAATTCAAATAGGCCTTTTATTAAAATAAATTGATGAGGGCAGCAAGCCAACAACAACGTGGTCATCATAAAGTCGTTGTGCTATTAGATGTAGGCCTTCATTTTTTTATATAACTCTCTAATATCAAATTCTCTTTCTAATGCTTCAAATAAGAACAACCTAAAATAGGTCAGGGAAATTAAATAAATTAGTTAGTTATGAGAAACTTAATTTGATCTCCTTTATACGCACATATATCAATTTATTAAAGAAAATATTAAATCTGCTTCAATCAACGCAACAACCATTGATTTTAAAAAGTTTATACCTAATATATATTTCATTAGGAATCTATTTAATACTAATTAGAGCTTATTTAGAAGGTCGTTTGAGAATAGTTTTTACGGAGTTTAAGGTAAAACTTATGTTTTGGATAATAAATTTTGGGAGAGTAGTTCTTACGGATTTCGAGGTAAAATCTAGGTTTTGAAAGATGATTGTGTTTATGAAGTTATTAGCTTTTACGGAGTTTAAGGTAAAAAGTAAGTAGGAGAGAGGAAGAGAAAGAAAGAAAAAAATGAAAGAGAAAATTTATTATGAGAGAATATATGATTTGACAAGAAAATATTTTTTTAAAACCTAGGTTTTGAAAAATATGAGTAATTGGATAAAAACTAGGTTTTCAAACGGAAGTAACAAAACCTATATTTTGAAAAAAATATAAGTAATCGAACAAAAAAAATATAAGTAATCGAACAAAACTTAGGTTTTCAAACGAAAGTTCAAATGAGCCTTAGCAGGTATTAAGATAATCATCTACAAACTTTTTAATAGAAAGCAACACAACAACAATATGCCCTCTCTACTTTAAAAAGATTTGAGCATGAAATATTTTCAAGTGCTCAAATTAAAGTTCAATCCACCTTCTTTGAACAAAAACATATTCCAATTGTAATAAAAACGAATCATTACATACACAAACTTTCATTTGAACCACAACCATTTATTATTATTTGTATATCCTTCCTGCAATAATTAATTTCCCTCGAGCTCATAACCCCTCTCTCTTTCTACGCACACACACAGATATATATATATATATAAATATAAAAATATATATATATATAATTGAAAGTATCATTTATATAATGTGCGCACAAATCTTTTGAAGATTCAACCTTGCAAACTAGGTCTCTTTGTAGAACAAATCTCCATTAGAGAATTAATTCATCATTATCTAGTTTAAAACCCTAATGCCTTGTTTGGTAGGGTGGAAATGGGAGTATGGAATTGGAATTGGAATTTAATTCCATGAGGTTGACATGTTTGGTTTGATGGAATTGTAAATCCATGTGGAATTCAATTCCACAAAAACACCCATTTTCAATTCCACAACTCAACCTATGGAATTCATCTCAATTCTATGAAGCCAACATATTTTGGACAAAAATACCCTTCTGGAGCTAAGTTTATAATTTGATCAAGGGTAAAAATAGTCTTTTTGGTTACATTTCCAAAAAAATCACCATTCAAACAAAAAACAAAAACATGGATTCCATCCTCATTTCCATGGCATACCAAACGTACTTTTAAAACCCATCTCCATATCCATTTCCACCTCCATATCCATCTCCATATCCATTTCCATTTCCATCAAAATCAATTCCATTATACCAAACGGGGCATAAGTGTTCCATCACCCACACATCATCAATTCTATTCACACATATATATTCCATCTCATCCTAAACATAAGGCGGCTTCTAAAAGAAATTTTTTATCCATAATATACCACTAGATGGGTTATTAATAAACTTTTTCCCAAATATTACTTTTATTACAATTTATTATAAGGGAAGACTTGAAGTAGAATGTAGCATTTCTGATCCATGCTCTTCTTTATTATGATATCCTTGAAGAAATATTTTATTTTCAAATTTCAAACAAAGTTAATGAGTCAACCATCACTCATTGATTCTGATGAGGTAGTTAAAAGTAATTTACTATAATATATAATATCATAGATAGACAAAAGCTTCCTCGTATACACACCCTACTTTTAATTGCATGAAAAATTATATGCATCTAAATAGTGTCTAAGGGCTTTGATATTTTGGATTCATAACACAGGTCTTTCTGATGCTGCTTCCACCTTTTTGCTTGTTATCCGTTGTATGAAGAAACACTTCATTCAATTTCTTTCTTGTACTTATTCCAGTCTTCGCAAAACCTCACATGAAATTTTAGTTTTATTTCCTATTTTTTCCTCGATTGATGTCAATACTATTTTATTACCATGTTTTTTTAGACTTTCTAGTTCAAATGTTAGTGTTTTTGCTGTTTGTAACATGTAAACTTGACTTGGTATTTTAATGTCATTTTATCTTGCATAAAAAAGCAAAGAATCAAAGTGGGATTTTTATTTTATTTTCTATTTTCTACATTCAATTATTCTTTGGGTTTTCCAGATTGAACTGTTTAAGATTAAATAGATATTAAACTCACGATTTGACCATGTTTTCTACCCACGCGCGCGCACACATAATGAAACCAATGTGAAATGTTATGAGAGAACCTTGTTTAAGAGAAATATAATTATCTGCAAAACTTTGGTTATGAGAGCCAATAAAAATGAAATATCGTTCAAGAGAAATTCACAAGTAAATTTGCCCAAAAAAAAACACTCATTCTCCATATATATTTATATATCATTCAGTAGTTTCTATGTTAATAAATTCTTTAAAAGTACAATTTTGGATGAATTTTTGTGTCGTGTTGTATTGTTAGTATGCAAAGAATGTGGAGAAAGAAATTCTCCAAGATCAAGTCCATCACAAAATCAATAAAATTCTTTCAGAATCCAATGTTTTTTTAATAGTATTATGGTAAATTTTTAATTACTTAATTAATTAACTTAAATTAATGTTCAAACTTGAAAGGGCAAGCCGTTTAATTAAGGAGCAATTAATCACAGTACGATAAAACCTGAAATAATTTCGAAATATATGGATAATAATTTGATTTGAAACATGACCTAACATTACAATATTCAATATTGTGTCTTGTAGGGTCCCCATGCCAGATAATAAATATCAGTAGCTGCCTATTGATGAGCATGGGTGGTTTAAACTATAAATATATAAAAGGTGTATTTAATTATGTATTGCCTCATATGAGACAAAAAGTTTAGGGAAAATTGAGGCAAAATCCCCTAATTCACAAATTAATTGGAGAATGAGACATGCATAATGTTAAATATCAGTTGCATTTGTATAATGTGGAATGTTAATTATACGGAAACTTAGATGCAAAAAATTTATCAAAAAGGCTAATGTAATTGACTTTCCACATTCTGCAACCGACCTTTAACAATATACAACTGAACTTTCATATTATACAAATGCAACTAACTTTACACATTAGGTCTCATTCTCTAATTAATTTGTTAACGACGGTTTTCCCCCAATTCTCTCAAAAGTTTAATTGAACAAGAATGAGTTCATTTTGTGATTTAAAATTTAGAGCCAAAAGTCTCCTAACTAACAGTTCATCACATGACTTTCAGAAACAGACATTTTTTAGAGAGATTTAAACACATGTGACTCATGGAAGCAGAAAATTTCAAAGCTTTTACTTGTTTAATGTTTTGAAAGATTCTCAAGATTACCACCTATTTTGTCTAATGAGGCTATTGTTCATTGAATCGAGGCCATTAATGTTCATGTTTAGAGACCTTCAATTCTTATTTTTATAAGGCTACTTCTTACCATGCTTAAAATAATTTTATAAAATGTTTTTAATTTTTTTTT